>JASDQU010191208.1:6336-17262 GCA_032191745.1 Picea mariana
TCCATCTTTTTTTTCCACAAAAAAGAATTGGGGCACCCCAAGGTGACACACTTGGATGTATATACCCCTTCTTTAACAGTTCTTCAAGTTACATCTACAACTCTTTAACTTTTGGTGTGCCCATTATGTAAGGTGTCTTGGACACTAGGAAATTTCTTGGCAGCAAATCAATGTCTCTCTTTGGTGGAAATGCTAGAATCTCCCCCAAAAAAGTCCAAATATTTCAAGACTAGATGGTCTTCAATGCTTGGCATTTTATCTTTGGATTCCTCTTCCATATGCGCTGCAAAAATGTTACATCCCTTCCTGAATTTTTTTTTCATTTGCATGGATGGAATTTCCTTAACAACTATAGCTTTTGGAATGCCTTGAACCTTGCCTTGCTACCCTTCTTCATCAAGACAAGTGATTGTCTTGTTGTAATAGTCTAGGATCACATGGTGTTTTTCTAACCAATTCATACCAATTAGACAATCATATGAACGTAATGGTATGATGTTTACATCCACCTTTGTGTCGAGTCCATTCATGTCTATTGGACAATCCTTAACCAACTCATTGATTTTCCTCTCAGTCTTTGTGGCTAACGAAACTAATCATATTTCTTATGCTTGCATCTGTAAGTGAAATATTTAAACAATGTTAGAGTTTATATAACTATGTCTAGATCAAGAATCAATTAAAATTGTTATGGGCTACTTATCAATCTTACATTCCACTTCAATCATGGGGGACTAATATTTTGCTTGCTTGTTGTCTAAGCCTGCATAAATCCGAGGTATGTTTCCTCTTATGTGTTCCACTGTTTCATCCTCCTGAATATTATGGACAATCATCATCCTTTCTCCCTTGTGAGGGAAGAGCCTGTACAAGTGATCTCCCTCACATCACCAACATTTCATCAGTTGCTATCTTATATTTTTCCCAAAAGAATCTGCTATCCCTAGGCTCATTTTGGGTTGATTTTCCTTGATGATTTTCTTGTTAGTTGTTCTTGAAAAATGGTGGCTTAAAACCATTCTTTCTTTTCTCCTTCTTACCCTTCATATTGTCATTCCATTCTTTTTGGAAGAATGGCCTCCCTCTACTCTTCTCTTAAATATGCTTTTCTCTCCTTATGGCCTCCTCCAAAGTCCTAGGGTTATCATATTGTATCTTGTCACTGTATAAGGAAGGTAACCCACTCAAAAATATTTGTATTTCGACCTTCCCATCCTTTATGAAGCCAACATACTTCAACAACTCAAAGAACCTCTTCTCATATTCATCCATTGTCATGCTTCCCAATTTGAGTTCAAATAACCCTTTTATCTTTCTTTCATAGTAATTCTAGGGAAAACATTTTTCTTGGAAATATCCTTTGAACTGTCTCCATGAAACCTTCTTCTCATCAAGGTCCTTGGATTGATTAATATGATCCCACCACATGGATGCCTTTCATTGCAGGTGGTAGGTTGCAATTCTATTTTCCACCCTTGAGGGGTAATCATGTAGATGAAAATATTTCTTCATTTCCAGCAACCATGCTTCAAACTCTTCTCCCTTTCTATGATCACCACTAAAAGTTGGTGGCTTGAATTTTATGAGTTCACCTTGAAAAATGTCTGACTCATTCTTTCTTCTCTACCTCCTGACATGAGACACACTTGGGTTGCTCTCTTTCCCTGAATTTGTTTCAGGTATTCTAGTGGATTTATCTAGGGAATGATTATTCCTGCTCATACTTATTGATTTCCTGTCATTCCTACGATCATCCCTTCTACCATGGGATCTAGATGATGCCACTTGTCTAGCACTAGTTGCTTGCTTCGTGCCTATTGGAGAGGAATTTTGGATAAGTTTTTGGTTCTGCGCCAAAAGGAATTCGAAGGGAAAAATAAAATTAGAAGATGGACCATAGTTCACGACAGAAGTAGACTTCAAGGAGTCAAAGAGTGCGACAAAAGGATGCCTGACGAAGCAACACACAAAAGGTAGAAAATGGTTATAAACCATTGGGTTTTGGGGACACTCTTTCCACTTATGTAATGGAATTTTGGGGGACACTTTCTCCACTTTTGTAACGAGATTAACCCTATTGTTATGTATAAATATGATAAAGGTTTCTTGGGGAGGGCGTATGGATGGTTTGTTCAACCTATAAAAATCTCCTAGTGCTTTTTGAGTAAGGAAGGCGAGCGAAGGAGGAAGTCTGAGGTATGACTAAGGAGTGAACTCGCACTGCAACATAATGACTAGGAAGGTTTGGGATGATGTATTGTTGCATATCTGGTAGCGCAGTGCACAATTGTAAGAAATCTATCAATGAATAATATATGGAGCCAACCATTGTGGACGTAGCCCAAGTTGGGTGAACCATGTAAGTCTGTGTGTTATGATGTGGTTGCAATTTATGATGTTTTATGATATATGTTGAATTTATGGCTCACATATGATGTTATAATGTTGTTCATAGATTATGTTTAATGATAAAGTAACTATTAATCTATGAGAATTGTGCACATAAGTAAATGGTAACTCGGACATGAAGGATTCCTCACTTCCCCTCATCATTACAGAACCTAGGTTCCTGCAACCCCTTTGCATGCCTCGAGTGAGACTTAACTTGATCTGCAGGTGATGCCAAAAGGGTTGGTATCTAAGGGTTTTGTTGGTATTTGAATGATTAACCCTGAGTTTTTTCCCTGCACGCCAACAAATGATTCCATTATCGGGGCCGAGAACTTTAATTGAGGGGAATGTTTTGGAGGTCGAATAGGGAAGAAATTGAAAAATGGCTAGAGAGGAAGTAGCAAAGTTTTTCTAGAGAACATAATTGAAACCCTAGGATCAGCGACGAACATTGGTTATAAATGTATGTTTTCACAGATCTACATGAAATTTTCTATGGTGAATTTCCAATTATTTTGACTGAATGGTTAGGAAGGCTAGTGGAGAATGTTGGGAGATATAGAGTTGAAGCCCCAAGAAACTAGACTCTTGAACTAATCAGAAAACTCAATATGATAAGTAATAAGGTTTCTTGCGCAGGAGATTTATGGTTGAGTAGTATATTGGGGGGTTATATTACAAAGTTTGTAGTAGATTGTACCCAATCTTATAGTGTCGAAGAGAGGGACTTATTAAAGGGTCCGCATGAAAGATATTTGAGTGCATTTTCTACCTGGATAAATATATTACTGTGCGATAACAATTTCATGAAGATGGAGTCTGAGAGCTAAGTGCCTTCGTGCACATAGGGAAACTAGGGAATGACCAGAGGACGGTTTGAGAGTGGGAAGAATGAGTAAGGAGCGAATGGACTAAGGATGTCAAGAGAGGATACTGACTCAGACGAAGAGACTGGAGTATTGAGCCATGGGAAAAGAGTTAGATACAGTAAGAAGGAAATTGTGGCTGGAAAAGGAGAACAACACAGATAATTCGAGGAAAGTGATCCCTGCGTAGAACTTCATACCACATCGTACGAAGAAAGGAAAATGAAAGAAAGAGATCCTTAGTACTTCCCAAAATAAGGGAGTCCATATCATATCATAATCTATGATCCAGGTGGATATCGGTGGCCACCCACCTATTCTAACTGGCTCATCTTGACAGTTTTTCAGTTTGACAATTTTTCCTAGTTTTTGGGTCCTGAACTTCCAGAGCCGTTTTGAGGCCCTAAACAACATTTTTAGGGATCACCACAATCAAACTATAGACGAATTCAGAGTTTGAGGACATAATGTGTAGTCCTTGGATAGACCTTTCCAATGGGCTATGGTGCACCTAAAATGGAGATCGTATGCAAAAGTTACGACCCCAGGAAGTTGATGTATTAACTTACCCCAACGGGGCCCACATGACTTTTGACACTTCATCTCCTAGGGTTAGTTTTTGTGATGTCTAGGGTTTTGGAATTAATTTTTATTTTAAAAAGGATTTTAGAGAATCATTGTACTCATCTTCTTGCGAATGAGCGCAACTGTCACATATTTCTCAGAGATAAGATGCCACCACTCTAGCAAGCTTCTTTTCAGTTTGCATTTTATAGTTTTAGCATATTTCTTTATTGAATAGAAGAAAATTTTATTGTATCTTTGTTATTTTTCCTTATGTCTCTGTGTTAATAATAACAATAATAATCCATGTTCATTTTTTTCTTCTCATAAAATCCAGATCAGTGGTATCAAAGTGGTCTGCTCATCATTCTTAGTGCATGTCCCCGACGGGGTCAAGGTACAAAGAGTTGGGTCTTGAGATTTTTTCTCTTGAGGGAAAAATCTCTCGCATGCCCAAACGACCTTCCATGGAGGGAGAAAAGAAAGACCATGGGACATGAGATTCTTTCAAATTATTTCTTGAGGAATCCCTCAGACAACATAGGAACGAGATGATGGATAATTTTGCACAAATCCTTCGACGACTACCAATAAGCGACACATCTTCCTCAAGCGAAGACACCACCCCCTTCAAGGTACATATCAACTTTGATATTCCTATATTTGAAGGTCAGATAGATGCAGATGTTGTAGAAAAATGGTTGAATTTGCTAGAAGGGTATTTTAATGTCCATAACTTTTCGAATAGAGAAAATATTACTTTTGCACTCCTCAAAGTTGTTCCCCATGTCAAATATTGGTGGGATACTTTCTGTGACAAAAAGGAAATAGAGGAAACCTCATTATTTACATTCGCACTCACTTGGGAGTCCTTTAGGGATGTTATTAAGGAACGATACTACCCTTCTGGAAGTTATGACGACCTGTATACACAATGGACCACACTGTGGTAGGAAAGGGACCAAGTAGTGCCAAAGTTCACAAATATATTCCATACCTTGCGCATCACGCTGGGTATCAAAGATTCTAAGCGACATTTGGTGCTCAAGTACCCCGATGGTTTGCATAGATACATCCAGGAAGAAATGGATTTTCTAGACATCTCGTACTTGGGCGTGGCCTATCGATATGCCATCAAAATCGAGCAGAGGCTTAAAAAAAAGACACGACAGTTTGGGCCTGGGAGCCCCTCATAGAAAAAGAAAGGAAAGGGTAGCCCAAACCCACAAAACAAATGGCAGAGAAAATATGGACATCCTCAGGACAACCATTCTAAGCTACATACAAATAAGGACAATAGAAAGACAAAGAAAGATACCAGAAAGTGGTGTGACTTCCATAAGAGCCCCTGGCATAACACTGTTGATTGCTGCTCAAAGAATTCATTGGTGGCTGAGGTGAAATCCTCTGAATCAGATGTGGATTCTAAATATAAGTCAAAACTAGAAAAGGGGAGACATATCATTGACGCGAAACCTAGTGCCACCGTTGCTACCACCAAGATCCATCCCGGTGAACCTGATGAGCCAGAGGAAGGAGAGCATCTCTTTAATTCACAGATGTGGGTGAAAGGCACCCCATTGCACTTCATCATTGATAGATGTAGCCAGAATAAACTCATCTCAGTGGAGGTCATAAAGTGGTTGGCCCTACTGAAAATGCCGCACCTGCAACCCTACACCATCGGATGGCTCCACTAAGGGAGCGATCTTCGCATCAACCAATAGTGTCACCTGTCATATGATATCAAGCCCTTCAAAGATGAGGTATTGTGTGAAGTTTCTCCCCTTGAATTTTGTGATGTTCTTTTGGGCCAAACTTGTTTATGGAAATGTCATGATGTATATGAGTCTAGGCCTCTCAATGTTATTATTACTTTGAATAGGAAATTATACAGGATACCTAAGGTAGTCCCACCTAGCGCCATTTCCTTTATCTCTTCCAAGAAATGTAGGAAGGTCATCTCTCAGATCGAGAAGTTTGCATTCTTTGTGATTCATTCTCAGAGTGAGTGAAATACTGAAACCACATCCAGAGCCTCCATGAACGACCTCTCCACGCAACAAAAGAAAGTGGATAAGGTCATGGAATAATACAAAGACATCTTCTCCTCACCTACTAGGGTACTTATGCATTGTCAAGTCAACCATTCCATCCATTTGATCTTTGGATTACCATTACCCAACAGGCCAGTCTATCTCCACTCTCAGTTAGAAAATGAAAAGATCAAGCGTCCGATCCAAAAACTGCTCGAAAAGGGGAACATCCGAGCCAACTCATCGCCTTGTGGAATCCCAATCATGCTTGTGAAGAAGAAAGATGGGACCTGGCGACTCTCCATTAATTAACGAGCCCTAAATAAAATCACAGTCTGTAACCGGTACCCGATTCCTTGAATTAACGATCTCCTTGATCAAACCAAGGGGGTCAAATGCTTTAGTAAGATTGATCTGAATTCTGGATACCATTAGGTCCCAATAGAGCAGACAGATGTATGGAAGACTAACTTTAAGTCAAAAGAAGGTCTTTTTAAATGGTTGGTCATGCCCTTTGGTTTGAAAAATTCCCCAACAACTTTCATGAAGATGATGGATGATATATTGCAACCTTTCACCAATTCTTTTGTAGTGGCGTATCTGGATGACATCCTCATCTACAACAAGACTTGGGCGGAACACTTGCAACATATTTAGTAGGTTTTGCACACTCTACAACAACACAAGCTATATGCCAACTTGGAAAAATGCTTCTTAAGCATGGATAGGGTACAATACCTAGGTTACATTATTGATGAGAATGGTGTGCATGTGGATCCATCTAAAATCCAAGTCATCTGTGATTGTTCAACCCCAACCACGCTCACTTAGATTCAAATATTCATAGGCCTTTCCAACTTCTATTGCAGGTTTGTGTTAGTATTTTCCCATATTGCATGGGCCGTCCTCCAAGTAACTAGGTGATCCATAATTGGATCTCGGGACCAAAATGGGTCCAGGAAGGCCTAAACATAAATTTTCTCAAAATGGCTTCAAAACAGACACGTGAGTAGGTCTCGTTGATATGAACCCAACACAACTTGAACGAGCTCAAATAGACATCGTATGCTCCAGATATCCTGATCTGTTCGTTTTTTCAAACATACAAAAAGTCAATAGTCAACATGTAAAAAGTCAACGCTGACGTGGAAGCGTCTAGAGGTGACACATGGAAGTTGACCGTATAGTGACATGGAAAGGTTGCTGACTGGGTAGGTATAGGTGGACCAATCATGGAGTGACATGTCTCACCACTGCAAGGGTGATGCATGGCACGCCTATATGGATTACGTGGAAGGTACAATGGAAGGTGACTGGACTGACAATTGGGCAGACAACTGGATCAATGGGAGATTGATGTGTGGCATCAGATTGGATGAATGGGAAGATGACATGTGGCACCCATTCGTTGGGTAAATGTTTATTGCAAAATTTTTGGACTCTACGAGATTTGACCGCGTGACCTCCCATTGGGCAAGTGACTTGGCAGGTTTGGGTCTACTAACCCGCCTGTTGCTGTTGCTTATTAGTTATATGACTTCATCAATATAAATGTTGTAATGAATGTCATATGGTGGAAATAAAGGGTTGGGGCCTAGCCCCATCCTCCAATGTATTACCATATGTTCGTTGCGGTGACCATGCCTCGATTTAAATGCACGCGACCCATTTTACACCTACCCCTAGTCCCGTGCATACACATATGCCCGTTCTGATAACCATGGCGCAGAGGGTATGGGGTTAGCCTCGGACGGTCAGGCTATCCTGTCGACCAAGGCGCATAACCACCGGCCTAAGATCAGAGGGCTTAGCCCATTGAGAGCACATGGAGGTTTTAGCCGAGGCCATATGGCCATCCACATGTAACCAAAAGCCAAACCGTCGAGGGGGCAACGCACTACCAGATTAGCCTGAAGCCACAGGGAGACCCTCCATATGACTAAGATTTGAGAAAAAGGGGTTTGCACCCATAATATGTGCAAAACGTGGGTTTTAAGCATTGTAATATGATTTTAATTGATATTATTAAATAATTTTAGAGATGTTTGGCCAATATTGGGGGATATTGGGCCCTTTTTGAGGCTAGATCTAGGGGAGAAGTTGGGAGGTTGTTACCAACTTTAGATCTATATAAACCAAGGGTTCTTGAAGCCAAGGAGGAGGTTCAGAATAGGTTTATGCTGAATAATTGCCAAGCCAAAGCCATTTTTATGCAGGGAAGCTGTTGAGGAGAGCACCTTTGAGGGCCATTTCTGGGAGCTCCGTTCATCCGATTTCAATGGCGTTTCTTTTGTTGGGTTGTAGAGATCTGGTAGAATAAGACAAGATCAATTTGTAATCCTTTTGGCACTAATTTGATGTACTTTTAAATCTTTGAACATAAATAAGAAAGCCTCACCCTCTGAGACAAAGGCCCAGAGACGTAGGCGAGATTGCCGAACTCCGTTATCACATTGGTGTTTATGGTTTGTTGTTGTTCATGCTTATGTTCATATCTATATATTTCTTTATGGCTATTATGTTTCTTCATTAAATCTTCCTTCTTTCATCAGTTTCCTAAATGGTTAATTAACACATGCTTAATAACTCAACCATTGTCGTTTAAAAGATCTTTTCGGATCAAGTGGTATCAGAGCTAGTTGACGTTTGAATTTGAGTTTTGCATGATTACTAGGGAAAAACTACATCGTGGTGAAGGCAATCTTGTTGAAGAGAATCCATTGATTGGATTGAGAAAGAGAACTTCTCACAGTGAGAAGATGACATTAGAAGAGGGACTTTCTCAGGATGAGAAAGAGTTTCGATAAAATTTCTTCGCCATGTTGGAGATGATGAAGGTTTTGTATGAGGATTACTTGGAATGGAAGAGACCAAATCTGGGTGAATATTCAAAGGTCAAAAGTGAAGAAGGAGAGGATCCTCCTCAAATTCCTCCTTCACCTCCTTCTTCTCCTTCCTCTTCAAGTTCAAGTTCTAAAAGAACCGCAAGAGAACATGTCCATAAACATAAACAAGAAATTCCTTTACTAAAATGTGATATGAAATTTGAATTACCTATGTATGATGGTGAAGTCAATGCAGAGAGAATTGATAATTGGATCAGATAGATGGAGGTTTATTGCAATGTGAAACAAATCAAGGATGAGGCAACTCAGATCAAGTTGGCATCGCTTAGACTTACATACACACCACTCATCTGGTGGCAAAGTGTTAAGCCCTAATATTGGCTCATTACCCCTTAATTGGGGCATAATACATTAGTAATGTTATTTTATTTATGTCGACTTTATTCCATTAGTTGTAATTATACCTCCTAGTCTCCTATATATACCAAGGAGACATTTTCATTTGGAATCATCTTGTACTTGAACATTTATGTGGGGTAAGAGGAGGTTGCCCCCTCGAAGAATATTATTATGTGAAATTATCTCTTTTTCAAGGCGTTGAGTACTTATTCTGAGGTTTTTCTATGCTATATTGATATTTGGTTCTTAACATATGGTATTAGAGCTCAAGGTCTTGGGGTTTTTCTGCTACATCTGAGACACCTTGGAATTTTCACTATAACTTATTTTCTACAATGTTTCAGAAGGAACGGCTTGGAGAATATTTAGTAGATGGATCAAGGTACGTTGGGTTAAAATATCATCTCATGAGGCCTTATACTTTCAGAGATATAGCCTGTGCAAGATAGGGTACTGGAATCATCATGGACTGAGTCATTGCAGAATTTTCTCTATAAAATTTTTCTGTAACGTTTCAGACCTTGAACTCTGAAGGCTATTCACATAAATTAGTAAGGTATCTATGGTAAAAATTTCATCTTCTGGGTCATCTTACATTTGTAGATACACCCTATGGAAGATAGGGTATCTGACTAGTCCTATTGACTAGTCTCAAGAAGGTGTTCCAGGTAAAACAATCATAACTTCTTCCTAGAGTATCCAAAGTAACTCAGACTAGTTTCATTGGATATTGGACAGTTTGTAGTATTTCTGGTACAAGTTTCAAAATTTTATATCAATTATTTTGTGCGGGGCATGCTATACAAGTGAGATATCCTGGAAAGGCCAAAAATCAACAAGTTTCGGGGAAGGTACCATAAATTCCACTTGGCACATCCAATTTTGATCAGCCTGTTGCATTGCAGAGAAGAAATATCAGAGAACTACATAAAATAAAGTTTCATACCTATAAGGGACGAAACTTGGGAGATACAACAGAAGAAATATAGTCTAACAGAACCACCTCAAAATCAAGGTTCAAAAGTGATACTTGGCCAACATGCCACCCAAAAAGGGAACTTCTACACCAAATAAGCCTCTAGACAATCCTACTTGGACTCTTGATGAAGGTGAAGAAATGCATAGGGACATAAATGATTTACAAAATAAGATAGTAACAAAAGATGAATTACAAGAGATGGAAGCTAAGTTGGAGGCAAAGATGGATGGTTTAAAAGAGGAGATCATGGAAGTATTGAAAAATTTCGTAACAGAGAAGACACCTGAAAGTGAAAATGCATCCCATGAAATTCATGATGAGGACACAAGGAAGGTGAATCAAGAATGGATAAACTCCAACTTTGGGTTGAAGACCAACCACGTTCCTAAGATCGATATGAGGAAGTTTGATGGCAAGGACCCAATCACATAGATACTTCAGATGGAACAATTCTTTGATCTACATAATGTGCCACATACACAAATGGTATGAATTGTTTCTTTATATTTATAACCGAATCAATTTGTATGGTATCGAGGCTTTGTTCTCGCAAATCACTTGTCACTTGGACAATTTTCACGGAAGAAATGATAGCACACTATGAGGATACAATGAGCAATACCTTCTTTAGCCAATTGATAAATCTCAAACAAAAGGGTTCAGTTATCGAGCACATTGATAACTTCCAAAGATTGAATATAAAGGTAATAGATATTCTAGATGAGCAATTGATTGATGTATTCATAGGAAATTTAAAGGATAACATTCAACATGAGGTTTGCCTTTGGGAACCAAAATCATTGGAGAATGCATTTAAGGTGGCAAGAAATGTTGAAAGTAAAAAT
>JASDQU010191208.1:17362-37484 GCA_032191745.1 Picea mariana
TTGTAAGTGACAGAGATCCCATCTTCACTGGACATTTTTGGACATAATTTTTTTCTTGTTTGGGTACTCAATTGGCTCATAGCTCATCCTATCATCCTCAATATGATGGACAAACCGAGATAGTGAACAAATGTTTGGAAGGCTACCTTCATTTCTTTGTCTCTGATAAACAAACACAATGGTTCAAATGGTTACCCTTGGTAGAATGGTGGTATAACACTTCCTTTCATACTGTAACAAAAATGACACCAAGAAACTCTTATGAAGTATATAGGAGGTTTGCCTACACACATTCGTAACACTATATTCATGTTTGGACCTACTAACCTTGATGAGGTTTCTATTCAAGCTACATACATTGAAGCAGGGAAAACATGATTTGGTGTATTAGGGGAATCGTCTTCAAGGAAAGAGGATGAAAGGAAGTGGAATGGAAAAAAGGAAAATTCAGTGGCCAGAAAGGAAGAGAAGCCCTCTTGCAAGCATTGCAAGAAAGAGGGGCATGATGAGGACCGTTGTTAGCAATTGCATCCCGATAAGAGACTAAAGTGGTTCATAGAAAAGAAAGGGAGGGAAACAGTTGGAACAACAACACGACCAACAAACTTGGGATCGGATTCAAGTGATGAATCTAAAGTCTCGTTGGTTGGTTTGACAGGTAAAATTGGTGATGGATTTGATGATAGAAGTAAATTGTTTCATGTAAGGGTCATAATGCGACATACTAAGGTCGACACATTGATAGATAGTGGATTTCAATCTAACTTGATTTCAAAGGAATTGGTTAAACAATTGGGATTAAACACTCAGATGCATCATAAGCCTTACACACTTAAATGGATAAGCAACAATCATCAATTGCAGATAAGAAAGCAGTGCACATTAAAATTTGCAATTTCATCTAAGTTTGTGGACGAGGTAACATGTGATGTGGTGCCACTCAGTGAATGTGGAATGGTCTTAGGAAATCCTTACTTATATGATCGTAAAACAATCTTCTACAGGGAAATGAATCAATTCCACTTAACCAAAGTAGGTCAAGAATATACGGTTCATGCTCATCATTTAAAGGAAAATAAATCTCTTCAAATTATGGAATAATTAATAAAGGCGGATCATGCAAGAAACACACCTATAATTGTTTCAAATCAAGTAATCGATCTTAAGCAAGAACAAGAGATGATTGTAGAATGAAAAATCAATCACACTTTGCTTCAAGATAAGCTAATGTCGTGCAAATATTACAAACAAATTATCTCATTTGCAGTCATATTTCTGATGTTATCATTAGTAATGTTGTCAACATGGATGATAGTGGCTTTAGTAAGATGTGACATGGTACAAATGGCTAACAATATGCTGTCAGTTATCATGATTGTTTTACAGTTGATCTTGATGAGATAGGTGCACAGGACAAAGTTCAAATCCATAGAACAAGTCAGGTGGCCTAACCCACACTTCATGACTGGTCAGTAACCTTTTGGGGACCAAAAGGTCTTTAGTGGCGAGGTGCGATCCATAATTGGATCTCGGGACCAAAATGGGTCCAGGAAGGCCTAAAAATAAAAGTTCTCAGAATGGCTTCAAAACGGACGTGTGTGTAGGTCTCGTCGATACGAACCCAACACAACTTGAACGAGCTCAAACAAACGTCATATTCTCTAGATATCACGATGTGTTTGTTTTTCAAACAAGCAAAAAGTCAACATGCAAAAGTCAGTGCTGACATTAGCATGACATCATCATGCTGATGTGGCAGTGCCTGGAGGTGGCATGTGGTAGCTGATCGTATAGTGATGTGGACAGGTTGTTGACTGGGAAGGTACATGTGGACCAATCAGGGAGTGACACGTGTCACAACTGCAAGGGTGACATGTGGCATGATTGTACGACTTATGTGGCAGGTACAGTGGCAGGTGAGTGGAATGAAAACTGGGAAAACATTTGGACCAATGGGCGGTTGAAGCATGGCACCGGATTGGGTGAATGGGAAGGTGCCACGTGGCCTAGGCAAGGGCTACCACATGGCACCCATTCATTGGTTAAATGTTTATTGCAAAATTTTTGGATTCTACGAGATTTGACTGCGTGACCTCCCACCGGGCAAGAGACTTGGAAGGGTCGGGTCGACCAACCCACCTGTCATTGGTGCTTATTAGTTATATGCCTTCATTAATATAAATGTTGTAATGCATGTCATATCGCAGAAATAAAGGGTTGGGACCTAGCCCCAGGCCCCGATGTATTACCATATGTCTTTTGCAGTGACCATGCCTTGATTTAAATGCACGCTACCCATTTTACACCTAGCCTCGGTCTCATGTATACACATATTCCTGTTCTCATAACCATGGTGCGAAGGGTATGGGGTTAGCCCCGGTCGTTCAGGATAGCCCGCCAACCAAGGGGCATAACCTCCAACCGAAGATCAGGGGGCTTAGCCCATTGAGAGTGCATGGAGGCTTTAGCCGAGGCCATATGGCCATCCACATGTAACCAGGATCCAAACCGTTGGGAGGCCAGCGCACTACCAGATTAGCCCGAAGCCACATGGAGACCCCCCATACGACTAGGAGTCGAGAAAAAGGGGGTTGCACCCATACTATGTGCAGAAAGTGGGTTTTAAACATTGTAATATGATTTTAATTGATATTATTCAACAGTTTTAGAGATTTTTTGCCAATATTGGGGATATTGGGCCCTTTTTGAGGCCAGATCTTGGGGAGAAGTTGGGAGGTTGTTACAAAATTCAGATCTATATAAAATGGGGGTTCTTGAAGCCAAGGAGGAGGTTTAGAATAGTTTTATGGTGAAGAATTTCCAAGCCAAAGCCATTTTTATGCAGGGAAGCTGTTGAGGAGAGCACCTTTGTAGGCCATTTCTGGGAGCTTTGTTCATCCGATTTCAGTGCCGTTTCTTTTGTTGGGTTCCATAGATCTGGTAGAAAAGGACTAGATTAGTTTGTAATCCTTTTGGAACTGTTCTGATGTACTTTTAAATCTTTGAACAAAAATAAGAAAGCCTCACCCACTAAGACAAAGGCCTAGAGACATAGGCAAGATTGCCGAACTTCATTATCACATTGGTGTTTATGGTTTGTTGTTCTTCATTCTTATGTTCAGATATGCATATTGATTTATGGTTGTTATGTTTCTTCATTAAATATTCCTTTTTTCATCATTTTCCTAAATGGTTAATTAACACATGCTTAATAACTCAACCATTGTCGTTTAAAAGATATTTTTGGATCACCAGGGGTGGTGGTAAGGAATAGTTTGTGTGGGGAATATTCCAACAAAAAATTTGCTAGAATCTTACGACCATGAGGCCTCCGTATGGCCCCACCTCTATGAGAAAGATCCTGACTTTTCCACCACCTACCAGATGTTGGGCGCAAACACAATTGTCACTAATTTTCATATTTAGGACGGTTTGTTGTGCCATCTAGGCCATCGTTGTGTTCGATCAAGAGAGAGAGAAAATATGATTTGGGAAGCCCACTACAATCAGGTGGTAGGACACTTCGACATAGAAAAGACAGTGGAAATGCTGCAAAACCATTTCTACTAGTCGAAACTTCGACAGGATGTCAACAAGTATATCAGGTCCTGCACTGCCTGTGATATTTCCAAACCAACCACTAAGAAACAAGTATTGTAAAACCCTCTGCCTACTCCTGATAGGCCCTAGAAATCCATCTCAATGGACTACATGTTGGGCCCTCCATCCACCAAGCGGGGAAATGACTCTGTTTTTGTGGTTGTTGATGGCTTTTCCAAGATGGCGATTATGGCCGCCTACAAGAAGAGCATCACAACGAAGGCCACTGCCAAGCTCTTATTTGAAGTGTAGGTACATTTTGAGATACCACAAAATATTACCTCAAACTGGGACAACAGGTTCTTCAACACATTCTGGTCAAGCATCTAGTGATTATTGGACACTAAGCTCAATAAATCCACTGCCTTCCACGCCTAGAAGGATGTCCAAACCGAGGTCGTCAACTGAATGATTGTGCATATCTTGCACATGTACAATTCCAAGAACCCCCACACATGTTATGAGAGTCTTCCCTATGTTCAATACAACTACAATGAAGCCCTACATAGCTTAACTAACCACAATCCCTTTCAAGTGGGGTTGGGATTTCAACCATTGGGTCCCATGGATGTTGTACTACCCCTTGTGTTCACCTAGGAAGACTCATCCCATGATGTAACTAAAGCTGACAAAGCCACCTAGTTCATTGAGTGGATCCAACACATCCTCCAACAGGTTCAGGATATTTTACAGAAGTCCAATGCCAAGTACAAGCAGCGGCATGATCAATACTATATGCCACACAAGTTTCAGGTGGGTGACAAATTTTGGTTGCACTTGTAGAAAGAACACCTTACATGGCTCTATAGGAAGCTTCGTCCACTCCATTATGGACCTTACACCATCACCAAGGTTGTGGGAGAGAATTCTTTTGAGCTCAACATTCCCCCCTTCCTTGGCTTGCACCCTGTGTTCGATGTGGATCTCCTTCGACCATAGTTTACACCATTATTGGAAAACTCAGAGATAGTAGAACAGTTGAAACCAATAGAGATCAACCCTGACTGCATGGAATTAGCATCAACTAATCATATCGTGGACACAAAGGTCAAGGGCACTCGCCAACAGAGGATCCAAATTTATTGGGTTGTCAAAGCAGGACAACTCCTGCACCAAGGAAAGTGGCTCACCTGAGGCCAAATTAAGCAGAAATTTCCTCATATGATGGGGGAAATCAACACAATGGATATCACTACTTCCTAAGGGGGGAGGATTGATCCAAGTGGATATCGATGGACACCCACCTATTCCAATTGGCTCATCTTGACAGTTTTTCAGTTTGGCAGTTTTTTCTTAGTTTTTGGGTCCTAAACTTCCAGGGCTGTTTTGAGGCCCTAAAGGACGTTTTTAGGGCTCTCCATAGTCAAATTGAAGACAAAGTCATAGTTTGATGGAACGATGTGTAGTCCTCAGATATATCTTTCCAACAGGCTATCGTACACCTAAAATGAAGATTGTATGCAAAAGTTACAACCCCGTGAAGTTGATGTACTAACCTACCCCAATGGGGCCCACATGATTTTTGGCGCTTCATCTCCTAGGGTTATGTTTTTGGATGTATAGGGTTTTGGTATTCATGTTTATTGTAAAAAGGATTTCATAGCCTCATTGTACTCATCTTCTTACGAATGAGTGCAACAGTCACATCTCTTCTTAGAGATAAGCCACCACCATTCTAACAAACTTGTTTTCAGTTTGTATTTTACAGTTTCAACATATTTATTTATTGAATATAAACCAATTTTATTGTATATATGTTATTGTTCCTTGTGTCTTTGTGTTAATAATAATAATAATCTATGTTCATTTCGTTCTTCTCATAAAATATGGATCAATCTGCGTTGAACCCACAACCCTGTGTGGGTCATTAAGGATGGAAGTAGGAACTACGACTTTTTCAAGAGAAATTGTAATAAGTGGAGGAAGTCAGAGAAATAGTGAGAGTAGTGGGAACAACATCAGTTGGCATCACCAAGGTTAAGTACAACACCTATTACAATGGCAGGGATAGATTATATGTTGAGAATTATTGAGTTTCAGGGAACGGGGTCGGAGGAACCTGAGAAAAACTTGTTTGTATGTGGAAAAATATGGACTGCGAAGAATGTTCAGGATGAGGTGAAGAAAATCATGAAGTTTGCCATGACATTCAGTGGTTGTGCACTATTGTGGTATGTGAAGTTTCAGACAACTACTCCAACCAGACAGTCAAGAAATTTGACAGAAATTGAGCAAGCGTTGTTAAAGGAATTCGAGAAGCCAAAATATGAATCACAATATATTACAGAACTGAAGGAAATTAAGCAAGTGAAGAACTACAACTAGAGATTTAAATATGTAATGGGTAGGTTAACCTTTCAAATTCCTAACAAACAACATTGAGAATGATTTATAGAAGGCTTATTTACGCACATTCTTTGTCCGTTAACACAACATAAGTTCACTCGTAGCTAGAAGATTTGGAAATCGCGATGAAATTGGAAGCATCTGCTATAGGAGATGGCGCAGGTATGGAGAAGGTACATTCACATTTGGATGCACTGAGGATTCAATTATCAGAGATAAAGAAGGAAAAGGAAAAACGTGAACATGTTTGGTGTATAACATGTAAAACATAAGGCCATACAAAAGAAGAGTGTACAACCTTCGCGTAGTATATGGCCACCAAAGCAACAAATCTATTGGAAGGAGGAGTGGGGTACTGCAAGATATGTAAGACATGGGGCCATCATCATTTGAACCGTCATCTGTTAACTCCACATTAGGACTTCAAAATGTTGAAACATGTTAGGAAGTGAAACATTTATTAGAGGTTGCTAATTTTTCTCTACAACTTAAGGATTAAAGAGACTTGTTATAAATATATTGTTTAAATAAGAACACTTTATCTGTATAGTAGTGATTTGTCTACAAGTTCTTGGTTTAATAAGATATTATGATGTGCTTACTTAAATAAGATATTATAATGTTGATGGTGAAATTTTTTTATTTTGGAAAATCTATAAATGTGTAAAACCCTTTTTATGGTAAACAAATTCATATTACAATTTCAATAATTAAAATTTATAGTTTCTTCCAAATTTATTAAAAAAATCACTTAAAAAGTAAACATTAAAAAATCACTTAAAAACAAACATTATATACTAGGTATAAATAATTTTTTTCCTTAAAATTTTAAAATCGTGATGTAATGATTTTTCCTTGAGCCGATCTTTGGATTTGGGTTTAGAAGAAACTCCTCTTTGAGACTCTTGTTACACTTGTTATTCTTTATGGATGTGAAGTCTGGGGCTATAGTATCTCTCATGAATCCTGGAGAAAGATAGAGCAAATACAAAACTTATTTTATAACCTATAATCTCAAAATTAAAGGAAATACCCACTATCTCATCTTCCTCTTAGAAACAAACCTCTCCCCCATTGAGAGCATGGATATGACTAGATACCTAATGTATAAGAACAAGTTAAACAACATGGAAGACATTAGGCTTCCTAAAATTGCTTCAAAATCGAGTTGTAACCACCATCGACTCAAGCAAGGATGGCATAAATATGCCTAGTCTTGGCTAAACTATTGGGGAATCATGGAAGACACCATTTTACAGAATAAAGATACTATTAAAAATATCATGAAATCAAAATTTAAGGAGAAAATGTGGTGTGATAAAGAGTTAGAGGAAAAAAGAAAGTTAAGGTATTATAAGGATGTAATCAACCCTAATCTAGAATATCAAAATTATCTATCTTCTTTGATGAGTGTAATGAAAAAAATAAGCATTGCTAAGATAAGAACAAATTCTCACGACCTCGATAGTGAAACTGGGCGTTGGTAAATTCCTAAAACACCATAGGATAAAAGAGTGTGTCACATTTGTGACACTAAGAAGGTTGAAGATGAAAAACACTTTCTCTTATATTGTCTAGCCTATACCTAGATTAGATCTCATTTTCAAATTATTTGTCACACTACCAACCTTCATAACCTCTTAACTCAACAAAACTATGGTGATCTTGGAAAGATTCTCTTAATGTTTTTCGAGCACAGAAACAAAATTCTAAAGAATCACAAGTAATCACTTACCCTCTTAACGTCTGATAGACCAATTCCAATTCGGTCTTAGTAGATGTTAATAATCATCATCATCATCATATTTATAACCTCCCAAAAGATCAAAGTGTATACAATGGTAGTAGTGTAATAAATATTGTATAATGGTAGTAGTGTAATAAATGTTGTATAGATTGGCATATATAGGTTGGATCTAAAAGGATTTTGGTTCAACCATGTATATATGAGACAATACAATATTTATTACAATTGTGCAAGTTGTTTGCCCAAGAGTTTGAACAATGGGTTTGATAAGAAACATTGAATTAAGAAAAATTGACAAATCATATAATACATGACACTATAGATTATTTTCATTTATCACCATCTTCAGTTACTAGGTGTCATAAATCAAACATTTAGAAGGAATAGGTTTAAACATTCTACTTTTTGGACTTTTTCAAGAAACCATTATTAGCTATGTAATTATTGGTAAAATTACAAATTTTCATTATTTCAATTGTAATTTGAATGTATCAATGAATTCAATGCCCTCTAAAGTCGCTACTACACCTACACCTACACCAGGTTGTTGATATCTACAATTTCAACAAAACAAAATTGTTTACATATTATTGATAAAAAAAAAAATGAAAAAAAGATATCAATAAATTTGTTTCTTTATGCAGTTGGTAGAAAATTGATGACATTGAAACTTGTGAATTTGTTTTTCCTCCAAGATGATATGCGGAATTCAATGTGAATATATTGAATGATTCCTTGTGTGACGGAAAAACCATATAGGTCATCGTCTCTGGACGTCACTGAATTTTCAAAGGTCAATGTGGACAAAAGCAATGTAAAAGTTAACCAACCTCAACAAATTTTCGGTTGAAAACATTTCGTATTCACTGTGTTTCACATGGAAACTGTGTTTAAGTGTCCATGAAAATTATATTAGGTTTGGTTGTTCAGTAGCCATCCGGTAGTTTCATAACAAATATTTGAAGAAGAAAAGGAATCTAACAAATATTATACATATAAAAAGTTTCATTTTCATGACAAAGTTTCACTGAGTGGGAAAAATCGAATTGTCGAAGATAACCCTAACCAGGCCAGTCAGCGATGTCTTCAAATTCTTCACCGACTTACATTCAAAACTTCAACGGACTTCAATAACATTTTTTTTCAAATTTCAATCATTCTTGCATTGAATACGTACCTAGTTTGATTGGAGAAATTTCAAAAGACCTAATATGTGTTCTCTCTAGTCAATATTTGGTAGGTATAATCACAAGTGTGGAAAGTCATCAAAAATTTATTGCAAACGTTTGCATAGGACCTTCGTTTTAGGCATGTGATAGCTCGTTGGAAAGGTCTTTTAGAGAGATACACATTACACCATCAAACTTTGACTTCGTTTACATTTTGACTGTGGCAATAAAAAAATAGTGTTTAGGGCTCCAAAACGGCCCTGGACCTCTTGGCTGAATCCGCTCAATGAATCTAGTGGCTTTGTTGGTCTTAGACTAAACATGGGAAGAGTTTGTTTGTGTGGTGGCAAGAGGTAGTCCAACATTAATGGGACCTAAGGGTTAGAATCCCAACCCCACCTGAAATGGGCTATGTTCGGTGGAGCTATGGAGAGCCCTTTTTTAACTATGTTGAACATAGGGGAGACTCTCATCCCATGTAGGAGGATGCTTAGAGTTGTACATGCGTAGGATGTGCACAATCATCCGATTGTCAACCTCTGTTTGGACGTCTGTTTGGGGGTGGAAAGAAATGGATTTAGTGAGCTTGGTGTCCAACAATGACCAGAGACTCGACCAAAATGTGTTGAGGAACCTGGTGTCCCGGTTTGAGATGATGGTCCGTGGTATCCCAAAATGGACCCACACTTGTTCAAAGAAAATCTTGGCAGTATCTACCACTGTGATATCCTTCTTGCATGCTTTGAGGATGACCATCTTCAAAAATCGATCAATGACCACAAATATGCATTCATTTCCTTGCTTGGTGGACATAAGGCCAGACATGTAATCCATTGAGATGGATTCTCAAGGCTTCTCGGGAGTAGGAAGAGGGGTGTATAAGCCTTGCTTCTTGATGGTTGGCTTGGAAATGGCACATGAAGTGAAAGATATGATATACTTTCTAATATCATGTAGAATTTTTGGCCACTAAAAATGTTTTTGAAGAACGACCATAGTTTTCTCCACACCAAAATGTCCTGCCATCCGACTGTAGCGGGTTTCTCAAATCAGCTTTGTATGCTTGTTTGTAGGATCAAAGAGATGGCCCATATGGCATAATAGTCTGTCCTGAATGTGAAAATCAGTGACAATCACGCCTATACCCAAGAGATGATAGGTGGTGGCGAAGTCCAGATCTTGCTGATAAATTTGGGGCCACTTAGATGCCGCATGTCCACAGGAATGGAGCATAGTGGTGAGTGCAGCCATGAGAGGTCGACTGATGCACTCAGCGATACAATTTGAGATCCCTGTCTTATACTTGATGTTGATATGGAACTTGTAACACCCCCCCAGTCGTTACATCCCACTTGGCCGGGCAAACACTACTGTGCAAAACAACATCATTCTCATACTTAATTAATAACATGCATTTAAGTCATATTAAACACATTTAACTCAGAGTAAGCACAAGATTACTTCTAACATAAATAATCCCTATCATTAACAATAATTCATATGCACAACCGAATACATGATACATATAAGAATCACAGGCATGCAAAACATAATATTAAGCATAAGCTAATACTTATCTTTGAAACCGTGGTAATTCCACCAACCACGTGCAGACCTTCCATGAACCTCCCAGCCTTAGACCACGAGGCTCATCACTCTCAGCAGTGGGTCACCCCCAAGCGGGGACTAAGCTCCACCCAAGGCAAGGAATCCTAGTCTAGGCTGAGGTTACAGGGAAAACTACACAAAATAACCGGAAGGATTCTTCCCAGGATGCCTTCTTACGCCCACTACTCATGGACTCTCATTCCCCACATGCCTGTTCCACCCGGGAGTATACACCTTCACAAGCACAGTCCATCAGTGCTTCACCTCCCTCTCTGGGTCTTGGCAACAAGCCAGATCAGGAAGTCTTAGAGCTCCGTAGCTAGTGCTGGACTCTCTCTGGGAGAAAACCACTTCCCAACAGACTCTCTCACCTGGAGGGAGTTGCTCACAGGCCTGACAACCTACTTCTTCTACCATGGGCCTATCAACCCGCTTCTTTAGCACACCCTTCGACTCAATTCCAACCGGGTGAGGGAAACCGCAACAACATCAAGCACTCAGTTGACACCAGGATGATGACCACAACAGAAAATGGGCATCCACAAGGCTCCACATGAACATACAATGGTCCGCAAGCCACACACAGTCAAGCACTGCGTGACCACAAAAGTCCACTAGAAACACAGACACATGCTTCCCAAAATTGGTGACAGACAGATGCTGCAGCATAACAAGGCTCAACAATTACGGGACATTCGATTTTCCCCAACCAACAATACAGGATAGACTCACGGCTCAGTTTTTGGGGATGCGTGAGGGTGTACAAAGATCCCATGCTGAGACTTAATGGTTCAGGTAAGGATTCCCTAGAACAAACACCGAAATAGAGGTCGATCTTGGACACCTGCGAGTTCAGACGGAGGATGGAGAATGGGAGGAGGAACCCCCATCATGGCTCAACTCAACAGTTTTAACTGTATGCGCTTGGATTGACACTTGTCACCCATGAATCTCATTCCTTCCCATTTGGCAGTCACTCATCATTCCAAAGAGTATTCAATCTTATATTTTTATTTGTATTTAAAAAAATACTTGTATGCTGATTCTTTCGGGATCAAGATAAATGGTCAGTGAGATTATTGGGTGGCTGCAATTTTTCGGTGTTCGACCAACTGAGTGTTCTAGTAACTGAAAGTTTAAGATCATTTCTTGGCTTTTTGTTTTTAAAATACTTTTCGAAAATGTAGTCTCGTTACCAAATAACTCCCCTTTGAAATTTATACGTGAGAGTTAATAGTCTAAAGAAGATTAACATGCAATCAGTAATCAGCAATAAAAATCACTTCAAAATCATACTATGAACTTAGCTCATACGTATATATTTTTCATTTTTTCAAACTCTTTTATTCAATTCTATACTTGATTTTTTTTATTTGAAAAGAGACTTTTTAAAATCCTATCCAAATCAAGGTACCTATTTAAGTAATTTAGGTTAAAAAGCAACGTACTGTTTGGAAGGACCTTTATGGGATCACCTAACTAACATGTTCTTTTTGTTTTATTTTATCTTCAATTGACTTAAAAGTCGGATGACTTGAATTTGTTCTGCAAAATGTTTGACTTGAAAATGCAATTTTGTTTTTCATTAATACAACCATAATTTTTAATGGATGAAAGGCTTTTCAAATTTCAACCTTGATGTTATCAATAATTCAAAAGACATCTGGTGAGGGAAATGAATATTGAAAATAGAAAAGACCAAGGTGCCATAGCTTAAGTCCAACTCCGACTACGACCTATGTTCTAGTCCAAAGGAACATCGAAAACTTCTACCTCTATGATGCAGGAGCATCGTCAGTAGCAAGTGAGTGCGAGTAGCACAACACATTTTTGGCACATGTTCAAAGGTGTTTAAATTGTTTTGAAGTAGGATGCACCAAACATAAATGAAGTAGTTAAGAAAGGGCGTACTTGTGATTGTAATCAGACCTTGAGCGTCCCACTGTCATCTGAAGGATTAAGAGGCATGTATGCTAGTAAATGTAAGTAGGTAGAATTAAATTCTAGATTAGACAGTTTTAGGAGCGGAGGGAAAACCGACTATAGACACCCTCATATTGTATCTTTGTAACATTATCAATCGAAGAGAGCATAGGAGAGCAGAAGCAGAGAGCTATGTAAAGTAAAAATCCATGCACAAAAGTTTTGGATTAATACAAAGATCTTTAGTTCAGACTCATGGTGTTCAATTGCTTTCTGTGTTTGTACATGCTGATTTATATATGCTTGTTACTCTCTGTGATGCATTTGCTTTGATGTGTGAATGTATGATTCATATTTAATATCTGAAATCTGAAGAGAGGGAGAGTAAGGAATGAGTTTCAATTGTTTCTCTGTCTGAGCAAGAGTTTTCCTACAAGGAGTGCAGTGAAATTGTCCGCAAGGTGTGCATTGATAGAAATCAGAGTTCGTCTCTGAAAGCTCAGGAGGGATAACATTGTTCTCATTCTCGCAGAAGTGCAAGTTGAGTATAGGAGCTGTGCAAAGTGTGTGAAAACTGAGTAGAGTCTCAGAGCTCACAACCTAAGGGAGTTATTGAAGGACTGTTGTCTCAAAGAGAGTGCGCAGAGTCGAAGAATTCAATACATGGAGGTATTGAAGGGTTGCCGCAAGGAGTGCGTGCAGGAGTCTTCTTGAAGATTCGAGTTGTGGAGAAAGATCAGAAGGGATAGAGTCTTCGACATTGTCGAAGAGAAGCTCAAGAGGGTTAGTGCCTTGAAGTGTTGAAAGAAGGCATAGCGACGTTGTTTTGCTGGTGGACAAGTTTCGTGAAGGTGTACTTGTTCATTTCACAGGAGTTGTTAAGGAGGAATTGGATGGTTGAAATTCTCCATGGAGAATTCGCGAAGTTCCGAGGGCCGTCAGATCTTACAAAGGAGTAGGGAAGTTAGGGAAAGCATTCTTCAAGTGCAAGCTCAGGAGAAATCAGACCGTTGGATCACTCGCGTAATCTCATTTCGTGGATTCGCGAGTTGAAGGGTCAAAACCCTTGCATCAAGATTCGCGAGGTCACATGGTGCGAAGTCCCGAAATAGTGAAAGAATCTGAGCTGTCTGATTGGAAGAAGGACACGTGTCATGAGATCCTCTCTATCGGGGATTCGGACACTGGAGGTCAGAGAGGGAAGTCCTTCAACTTCACGAGTGGTGAAGTCGCAAGAAGGTCAGGACCGTCCATCTGAGGAGGACAGGTGGCAAAGATCAAGGGGTCTCGCGAACTCGAAGGTTCGGAGTTGAGAGAACCTCTTCTCGACATCAGAAGTCATGAAGTGCCAAGAGCCGAAGTATGAATGTGGACACATGGCAGAACCACAAGGTGGGGCCCGAGCGGTTGACAGACGGACACGCATCGCCTGGGAAAAGGAGTCAACACTCTATTGACTTCTCGCGTCTCAGGGATTCACGGAGAAAGGGTATGAGAGTTCAACCCTTCAACTTGTGAAGTCGCAAGTAGAGAGAACGTGAGAGGGAAAGTAAATATCGCTTCTCGGGGGTTCGTGAAGGGACAATGCCAAAGTTGGATGCTACAACTCACGAGGTGGTGAATTGCGAGGAGTGCGAAAGGAAGGTCAACCTTTGCTGACTTTCAAGTCTCAGAGGATCAAACAAGGAAGGAATGAGGGTTTAACCTTTGAAATCATGAAGCGACGAGTAGTGAGAGGAGCTAGCGTTAAGCTTAGCCAATGGTCATGTGTAGAAGGCGCTGACAAAAGAGGAGCTATAACCATTTCACAATTTCGGTTATCGCAAAATTGGAAAGGGGGAGTCGGGAGCCTCGACTCACGAACTCGCGAGTGGCGAGTTGTGACAAGCACCTTTTGGGTGAGGCCTTATTCATAGTTTTGTAGTCGCACGGAGAAGTGAAGATCGCGCCTAGTGCTGTTCGCGCAAGGGAGTTTCTGAAAGGACCAGTGTTTCGATCGAATTGAGATCCCAGCAAGGAATCGAAAGAGTCGATCCCGCTCAAAGTAGGTAAAGAATGATCCTGTGAGCGAGCTTTGGCCCGAGGGTCGGGGAGGTTTGCATCAGTTGGTATCAGAGCCCAGAAAGATTTCTTTGCTTTCTGTAGTAGGGAAAAGAAAGATTCACCATGTTGTCGAGAAGAAGAGACAGACAAACACCCGATCCGCCAGAGGAAGGGGAGATGTCAAGAGAAAGGGGTAGGCAGGTATAAAATCCAGCCATGGAAAGAGAGATGCATAACCTACGCGCCAGAGTCGTGGACATGGAAATAAAATAGAGGCGCACAACCGATGTTGGAGATGTCAGTGAATCTGAAAGTGAAGATGAAGCTGGACATGAAGGAGAAGAAGTTGCAGCAAATGAACGCTTGATTAGGGCTGTTGTAAGAATGGGTGCTAGAGTAAAAATGGATATTCCAGTATATGAAGGAAACGTGGATGCTGGAGAGCTTCTAGACTGGATTAGAGCTCTAGACACATATTTTGACCATGAAGATGTCGAGGAAGATAAAAAGGTCAAACATGCTGTCACAAGATTGAAAGGACATGCAACATTGTGGTGGGATGAGCTACAAGTTGACAGACGCTGCAAAGGCAAGAATAAAATCAAGAGTTGAGATAGGATGATCGTGAAGAGATGGCGAAATTTATTCCCAAGGATTACCAAATTACTCTGTTTTGGAGAATGAAAAATTTGAGACAGAAGCTGANAGTAAAGGAGTACACTGAAGAATTCTACAGTCTGAACATCAGGGCAGGTCATCGCGAAAGTGATGATGAAAAATTTTCCAGGTATATGAATGGTCTGAGATATGACATTCAGGATGAGATGAGCATGATGACCATACGAACGGTGGAAGATGCTTATCAGATGGCTCTAAAGGCTGAAGAGAAGCTGAGCCGAAAGTAGAGTCAAAGAGGCTGAGGCAGAAGTCAGCCCATAGGCAAGACAATTGTCTAGGATAGAAATCAGAAACCCAAGGAAGACTGGAAGAAACCTCAGAATCAAACTGAGAGAGGTGGAAGCTCACAGAGAGGTCAATATGCTGATGGAAACACTTTTCCTCGTGCTAGAGGTAGAGGAAGAGGAAGAGGTGGAGTGGTGAAATGATTCACATGTGGAAAGGTTGGACACAAGTCTTATGAATGTCCAGATAAGAAGAAAGAGGGAGGTGAGACTCACATTGCCGAAGCACAAAGGTAGAATGTTGAGGCAGAGGATGCTAAAGGCGGAAGATCACTGGTGATGAAGAAAGTTCTCTTAACACTAGAAGAGGAGGCGAAGAATCCAGTGCAAAGGAACAGTCTTTTCTGGACTGCTTGCAAGACCAAGGATAGGGTATGCAAGGTCATTGTGGACAGTGGTAGCACAAACAATCTCGTTTCTACAGAGATGGTAGAAAAGCTGGAGTTGGAGACTATGCTTTAACAATATTATAGTTATGAAAAACATGGGTATTTGGGTTATGCTTTTACCTTTTTAACATATATTTCTAAAGGCATGACATCTCATCAACTATCAATTTCCCTATGTGGAGAGGATTTGGTAGTTTGGATGTAGACACTTCTTTATTTTTAGAGTCGGCCTTAGTACATTGTAATAATGACATTTATGTCCTATTCACACATATACATGTTAGTGTTTGACATGCTTTGTAACATTCCCCAACTTAACCGAGGTTAATTACATGCAAAATACACACAAAAATGAAATTTTATGTAGCTTCCGAGCTACATGAAAACACAAGATTTAACCACTTTCTAATACCATTAATTAAATGTACATAAAAGAGTCTAAATAAAATTGAATGCAACTAATAAATTCATCACAATAGCTTATAAAACATTCTCATCCACACAGTTAATGCACAACATTTAAAACTCAACACAAAAAACAAATAAAACATTGCAACCAGTTGCTTGGGATGGACGTTCCACCCAACCATAGACTTTTTTTTTCCATATCTCAAGAGCAAGTGACCTCCAGCTTGGGATAAGAATCTCCAAAACAGGGTGTCTCTTATTGTGCATTCACATCTTAGATGATCTCACAACCCATTGGTATTCTCCTACAACTATCTTTAATTTCCTCCATCTCTTTTCCTCTCTATTTTCCCAAACCAAGGAATGTACCTCTTCACTGCTTTCAATCCATTGGACATCTCATTCATTTATTAGGGTCTCTCTGCCATAGATAACTCAGAATCTCACTACTAGGAACTTAAGGGAACTCATTGCCACAAAAACTATCAGGAATCAACAACAATAACTTGTTGTTGTAGTGAAACTCTCACAGGAGTTCACTCTTCAAGCCTGACAACCTACTTCTTTTGCAAGCCTTACAATTTTCTTCTTCAGTCTTCAGTTCAAAAAATGCTCCAGAATTCACCCTCCATTGTTGTTCTATCCCAATGATTTTCCCTCTCTAAAACTGTCCCCTTGGCCATACATATTTTCTCCCTTTTGCTTTCCTGTTTGACTTACACTCTTCCCTGAGATGATTGTACTTGAGCCCCATGCTCCTAATTGCTATGGAATGTGACTCCTCACATGCACCCTCTTATATGCATTCAATGATTGGGTTCTTCTTCACTTAAGGGAAAATTAGAAGGTTCACTCAAAACATTAAAATCAAGGAAAATGATTTGGAAATTAAACTCATGAATAAAAACCCTCTTTCTAGCCTCCTCATCTCTTGTGGAATAATTATCCCCCATCTCTGTCCATGTTCCCCAAAAGTTGGCATCACATTTTATTTAATAAAAAATTAGAAACAATTCTCTTATTACATTGTAATATCATAGCCACATTCATATATGCATTATGCATTAATTAAAATGAGGATTATAGTGGGGACATTATATTCCTTCTCCCCTACAATTGTGCACTGTCCTATTATATAGATTTTCATCACAATCATTAGAAAAATTGAATTTTGTAGTTTCACAATTTCAGCAACTGTTCCAACCATAATCTTTCATTCCTCTAAATTTGTTGACCCAAGGGATGTACCCCCTTCACCACTCTTAGTCCATCGGGTTGTACCATTATTTTATCAGGGTTCCCCACGTAGGTTGACTAGGAAAACTCTAAGATGTGGTTTAGCTGCCCAAATTGGATTCTTGCATTCTTATATTATGTTTTATTCAAAATTATCAAAAATTTGCGGGTATTCCTGCCACATAGTCTTCTTTTGCTCCCATGTTGCATCTTCATGACTGTAGTAGGTCCATTGGACCTTTATGAGGCTGATTTCTTTGTTATTGAGAACTTTGAATTTATGGTCCATGATGTGCACTGGTTCCACCCAAAAATATCCTTTGTGCTCCACCTGGATCATAGTCCAATCAATTATGTGGTTAGGGTCAGACACATATTTCTTTAATAAAGACACATGAAATACATTATGCACTCTCATGAATGCATGCAAAGCTAGTATGTGTGAAACTGAACCTTTATTCTCTAATATTTCAAAAGTCCCACAATATCTTTCTACCAACTTTGGGCAACAACTCTATCTTAGCAAACTTCTTTTCACTTTCACTTTTAAAAATACATTTTCACTCACTTTAAAATATCTGAAAAATACGTTCTTGTTTGCAGGACTCTTCTTACTATCCTGTACATTATTTAAATTGTTTTTTATCTTTCCCATCTGCTCATCCATTTCTTTTAACATATCTGTCTCAATAACGACTTTGTCTGATGGGGTACATCCCAACTCAATGGTGTGTTACACTTCCTGCCATACAAATATTTGAATAGGATCATTTTCAATGATTCCTGGTACCCATTATTGTAGGATAATTCAACTAAATGAATATTGTCTTCCCACTTGGATGGTTGGTCCATCACATATATTCTGAGAATGTATTCAATTATTCTATTGGTCCTCTCTGTTTTCCCATTTTATTTTGGGTGATATGTTGTACTGAGATTTAAATTTGTCCCAAATCCTTTGAAAAAACCTTTTCAAAAATTAGATGTGAATTTGGGATCTTTGTCTGAAACAATTTCCTTAGGCACTTCATGTAGCTTGGCAACTTCTTTCATGTAGATCTATGCAATATTGGTTTCCTTGTGAGTAGCCTTCACTGAGATAAAATGTTCAACCTTAGTCAATGTATCCACCACTGCCATGATATAACCATGCTTCTTCACTATTCTGGGCAACATTGTAATAAAATCAACTATAACTACTTCTCATTTCCACTCAGGAATGGGAAAGGGTTGTAGCATCCCAGTTGGATTTCTATGTTAGACACCTGGTGATATAATTAGCCACTTCTTTCTTCATTTTGGGCCAAAAATATTGGCTCCTCACAATTGCAATGGATTTCTGATATCCTGGGTGTCCAACATAGGGTACATTATGCATTTCTCTCATCACTGTATTTTTTAATTCTCTATAATTTGTCACATACACCCTACCTTATAAATGAGAATTCCATCCTCTTTCAGCTCAAAGTATTTAAATTCTTGCTGTAAATTGTCTTTCTGTAATGTTTCTTTTATTTGTAAATGACACTGATATGGATTTTTAACCTCTAAAATTTTGTCTTTCAAATCATTCTTGTACATACTAATGGATGTAGCATGTATCTCATGTGCTCTTCTGCTGAGTGCGTCAACTCGTTGGTTCTCTTTTCCTTTTATGTGTTTAATTTCAAATTCATACTCGCTAAGAAATTCATAACATCTAGTTTGTTGGACATTTAATGTGGGATGTCCAAACAAATGTTTCAGACCAAAGTGGTCTTCCCTTAGCTCAAATTTCCTCCATATGAGGTAATGTCTCCACATTTTTAGTGCACGAATAATGGTTTCTAATTATAGAACATGGACAACATAATTCCTCTCATTCTCTTTTAATTTTCGGGACTCATAGCATACCACATGATTCTTTTGTGTGAAGAATCCACCGAGCGCTTCCTTACACGCATCCATGCACAAAAAAAAATATTCATCAAGGTCTGCAATCTTCAATATTAACACACCAGTCAAAATTTCTTTTAGTTTTTGAAAGCTTTCATCACATTCGAAATTCCATTTAAATTTCACTCCCTTCTTTTGAAAGGAAGTAACGGGGATTTCAATCTTTGAAAAACCATTTATAAATCTTCAGTGATACCCTACAAGACCCATGAATGATCTGACCTCTATAACTTTTCTTGATTTTGTCCATCCTCTAATGGCCTCTATCTTCTCTGGATCAATTTCTATCCCATTTGCTGAAATAATATGACTCAAGTAATGAATATTCTTCTGATTAAATATGCACTTACTTAGCTTTGCATACAACTTATGCTCTCTCAAAACTTTTAGCACCATTCTTAAATTTTGTTCATCCACTTTTAAATTTTTTTCATGTTCTTCCTTTGAATTATAGTAGATGCATATATCATCCATGAACAATTACAAACTTGTCCAGGTATTCCATGAACACTCCATTCATTGGGCACATGAAAACAACTGGGGAATTTGATAGCCCAAAGGGCACTGCCATGAATTCATAATGTCTGTATGTTGTCCTAAATGTTTTCTCGCTGATTCTTTTATCCTCACATGATGACAACCTGATCTCAATTCAATCTTGTAAAATATTCTTGCACCTTTCAATTGATAAAATACATTATCAATCCTTGGCGAAGTGTGTGTGTGTATATATATATATATATATATATATATATA
>JASDQU010191210.1:17654-28804 GCA_032191745.1 Picea mariana
TCCCATTGAAAAATTCTTAATCACAGAGTCATAGTATCATTAACTAAACCTATCGGGCCGAGCTATCAAGACGATACAAAGAGGCAAAAACAACATTGCCCAAATTAATCAATATTGCAATCAAACCACACTGTGTAGAACTTGTGCCCCTCCTTGACGATGCAATCAAATAACAATACATATATGGTGGATGGAAGTACCATAAACACCCTGATTGCAATAATCATTTGGATATTAAAACACACAGTTACATTAGTCATTAATTCATGATTATAGGAACGCTACTCATACCAATGCATCAAGCATGAAGCATCATTGTGCATTAATCAATTAAAAAAAATGTTGGGTTAATGAAAACAAGGACAACGACTATATATTTGATTTTCACAACTCATTCCAATTAACCATGCTGAGATTAGCCACTAATTATAATAACAATTGCAGTGACCAGATACCAAACCAACACCAATGTCATATAATCAACGAGGTGAGCCAGTAATCCACTCTGTCAACAACAAACCACCAATCAATAACTACTAGCAGTACCCCCGACATGCCATAACGGTCTCCTTTATCAACACTCAGACTTAAGGAAGAAACGGTTTTCTCTTCAGACCAACACAGGGAGGCTAGAGTCGACTCTTATTGATGGTGAAAACCTCCAAGACCAATGGTACACACACAAATAGTACCACAATTTAACTCGTGAACAGGGTGAAAAATCTGGTGACATGAGAGCTATGAGAAATGGAGCAAGGCTCCATTTTGGCCTGGTAGTGATATTTAACACACGAAGGGTATAACCCTTGTGTCTCTTCATTCAACCAACTATAATGTTGAGGTGAAAAAAAGGCTGAGAAGAAGCAATATAACCCACTGCACGACCATTAATAGCGAAAACAACCTAATGCCCAAGCGAAAAAAGCATAGTGGCACAAAGCGCTTCCAACCATTAAACCCCATAAAAGCCAAAGACTGGGAATGGTAATACGAATGAGTGAAGATAGCTAGGCACTCAAGACCAAACAAAACCCTCCAAATAAACCATCAAGGATAACAAAGAGCCTTTATGGCTACTAACACCCAAGATGACTAATAACACTATGACTTCAACATTATTTCAAAGAAAACCATCACGCTTCATTCCAAAAATCACAATTTTACACAATTGCAATACTTAAGGAAAGAACAACCCATACATTCGAGCCAATATCCATTTCATAAACAGAGCAGACTCATGGATGGCCAAAAAAAATACATACCTATAATCCAAGCACCTTAAATGCGAGTTGGCCGAGTGGTTCCTCCCTTCTTGAAAATCAGAGCATAACCACGGAAACAAAGTTGAACAATAACCTGACTAGGGTAGCGACCAGTGGAAGGATTAAGGGTGATGTGCAGTAAATGCACATCACCTCTAACCTTAGTCAATTAATTCATTAGTACATGTCAACAAGCTTCCATTAACCCAATTAATTAAACCATGTATCGAAATCATCAACCATTAAAACCAATAGCATGGCTCCTACCAACTTATGCCATAACATAATCACCATCAAATTGCRTAACCATTAGCATMTATCACTTGGTCAAATGCRCCACCCACATCCTATCTTTCCAAAATAAACCATATGAATATTAACCATATAACTCARTCAAATCGCATAACCATTAACTTGCTAGCTAGGATTTAACCATAATCATTTTAATCTTTCATGCATGTAGTGTAGTATATTTGCAAAGTTAGATCCCTTTTCCTTTTGCATTTGTTATAGTGTTTTTGCATTTTTCCAACTACTCTTTATGTATTGTTACTAACATGTCTGGTGTGCAGGTGTCCCAAGAACAGATAGCAATAGTATCAATGAATAGCATAGGCCATAGTAACATAAAAGAACCAACACTTCATAAGCCCAATCCATAGCCAACAAAAGCAAGATCTCATAGACCATGTAAGTAGTCTCTAACATCAACAAAAACATCAAATATGAACTAGATCTGATCTCCAATCTACAAGGAGGTCCCACCTACTACTATTATTTAGTTTTTATGATAATAGGCTTTAGAAACACTTTGCGGGAAAAACTTCGTTGTGATTTTAATCGTCAATGAACTGGTGAATCCACAGGGAAATTTGTTCTCAACAAATTTAGAACTCAGAATTCATGGTTTCATAGGCCAAGAACAATAGGTCAAGAAGATATAACCAAGAAGATTATGCAATAGGGGGAAGTGAGCGGATTTAATGGAAAGATGACCGGGAATTTGGGAATAATTCATGAAAAGTGTTAAGCATGATGGGTTTTACCATTGTATGCATAATCATTCAACCAAAATTTGCTCTTAACTTCAAGGAAATTTTTTTTTAGACTTGCTCTTAAAATCTCAACGGATGAAGAAATGGCAAGAAGAAGCGGGAGATAACCAATTCTTTACAAAACAACAGTGGACATATATAACAATTTCAAGGGTCCTTATGAGGAGACATCATAACAGCTGTGTAAGATTGATTGTTGTTGACTAACAATGCTTTGAAGGAGTGTCATTGTGGCAGAGTTGATCCAACATACTATTTTGACCAAATTAACTAAAAGATGATAGGAAACAAAATAAGACAGAAGTAAAATTGCAGAAATTAAAACAACAGTAATAAAAGACAGAAAAAAGTAGCAAGAAAAGTTTTAACTCAGAAAGTCAAAGTCAAACCACTCTAAAGAAAAAAAATAAGAGAAAAAAAATTAAAGCAGAGCTAGGCTACTAGTATACAGAGAATTCAGACAACATTATAACTTTTCACATTGGTCCCTTGCAATATTTAAAGCGAGGGATTTTAGCGCTGTAGGAAAACCATTGCTTCTGTAAATCATTTAAAATGTAAGAGTTAGTGTCCAAGACAAAACAAATTTAGAAAAACCCAATACTTGGAATTTTGATGTAATTATCAGCCCCTTGACGCACACAATTAGATCATCAAGATAGAGATGGACACTAAAAAATTCATCAAAAGTCGTGTGCATAGGTATTTTAAAAGAGGTACTTTCATCAAGTAAGCCCGAAGGCAGACATTTATAAGGCATAGTACCATAATTAGTGATCAGAGTGGTTTTGTGAGCATCTTCCCTTTTCACCTTGATTTTCTTGCAACCCAAAAAACTGTCAAGTAAGGGCCTTAACTGTGACTCTACAACTTGCTGCAGAACCATTTCCATACTGAGGGGAGGAAAAGGATTTCTCATAATAGTTTGCCTAAAAGTTCAAAAATTAATGCAAGTTATAATATGATCAGTGGTCTTCGAAACATGTACTCGATTGGAAACCCATTCAAGGTGGACTGAAAAAATAATGCCAGCCCTTAATAAATTCTCCAACTCCCTTTGAAAAGTTTCTTTAAATGTAGAGTTAATATATCTTTGTTCATGCATAATTGGTTTCATGCCTTCCTTGATGGGAATAGTATTTTGTAAAAAACCAGGATCAAAACCACGAAGATCCTCATAAGGCCAAGAAGAAACTTTTTGAAATCCACCAAGTAGCTTGGAAAATTTCATTTCTTCCTTATCAGAACATTGGGTACTTATGTTATCGTTTCTTGAAGATTCGAGTGCCCCAATGTTCAAGGAGATGGTTTCACCCACCTTTATTCGTAACACATATTCTTTCTTTTTTTCTTTATTGCCTACATCACTCGATGAAAACAAACTCTCAATCGGCTTCAAGCCCTCAGGAATATTATTGTTTTCTATGGATATAATCTTGTCAGGCCTAAGAGGTTCATCTTGAATGAAAGCACAAATGCTCTTATTGTTAGGGAGGGCATGCCAATATTTTACATTGTCAGGGATATATGGACGATATAAAGATTGAAAAGAACAATTGGGCCTGTGAGGCAAAATTTGTTGATTAGGAGAAGCTGCAAAGACAACTAACCGACCAACCATTGAATTAAACTCCCTCTTAACATGAGCAATGTTGAAAGATAGAAGGTTCGAGATAAGCACCCAAACAGTTTGGGTGTGTCGTTTCATAAACTTGTTGCTAGGAGAGTAAATTTTACGCACAAGATTCACAACAAGCTCGAAATCCCCAAAAACTGAAAGGTGGCCACAACCAAGATTATAAGAATTTTAAATGCCTAATAACAAAGCTTCAAATTCAGTGACATTGTTAGTGCAAGCAAACTCCAACTGGTAAGAAAATTTATGGATTTTTCCTACAGGAGAAATCAAGATAATTCCATCTTTGTTACCTTCATTAGAGAATGAACCATCAAAGTGCATGTGCCACATGCCATCATCTAAATTGATTTGTTCCATGGGAATGTTATCCTCCTCAAAAAATATGGAATACACTCCTAGTTCCTCTTCGATATAGTTTACGTTAGGCTTTGGGACACTCTCTATGTAAGGTGATATCCTTCCTTCTCTAAGGACTAATAATATTTTTTTCGTTCCAAGGAATGGATAAATGTGTTCTGTCGAGTGAGAGGTATCCAACAGTTGAGGCTTGCGAATCTCTCCATAAGATGATTGAGTAATTTCTTACTGGCATATCAATTACCTGAATGTTTAGGGTTGTCCTTATTTCAGGATGAGCGCACAAAACTAAGGTCACATCTTTAATCTCACCTATGGTCGTTTGTTGTAGACTATTATAGGAGAGCATGCTTCTGGCATTTTCATTTGTACAGGACAAACCTAGCTCTTCCATAATAATATTCGACATCACAATTGGACCTGAACCGCCATCAATGAGGCAACAATGGGCAATATTATCCATAATCTTTACAGAAATATAAAAAGGGGGATTTTTTACAGGGTATCTAAATTTTTTTACACCTACTTTATTTACAGAAGAATCCTCTTCATTTGCCTCTTCAGAAAGATTGGCTACAATGAAAGATTTTCCTTCCATGAATTGTTTCAGATGCATCTGTTGTTCAGGGACAACAACCATGTCTAGAAGGGTTTCATATGCTTTTATTTTGGCCAATTGATTCAAGATATTGTATTTGGAAGAGGGGAGAGGAGGAGTAATTCCTTGACTCTCAGGAATATTAGGAACCTGAACGGTAGTAGCGAGTGAGGATGTTCTTGAGCTAAAATCATTTCAGGGAGGATCAAATTTTCCCTTGGGGGAATAGGATTTGTTCCTAGTATTGATGACCATGACATATTTTGGCTCTACAAAATCTAGTACAACGATAGTATCTCCTGGTCCTTTACCAAAGATCTTATCTTTGGAACTCTTCTTTACCTCACATGTGGTTTCTCCGTGGTGTTCCTCGCAAAATTTACACCAACTTCGCGGCAGGATAGATTTAGGATGATTTTTTTTTTCAATCGGATTTCTAAAGGGGGGTGCAGAAGAGGATGAATCTCCAGGGGTGAGAGGAGAGACGGTTCCTTTCTTCTCATATACAATCATATGATTTTTCATATATTGTACTAGCTGTAAAAGTGCGGACATGTCTGTCTATCTAACTGATTCTCCCTTGGGGAGGCCAGTTCTTTCAAGCTATTCTTCATACTCTGAACAAGCATGCAAAGAAGAACCAAGAATATCAATGGCTTTTTCCTCGAGCTTATGAAGGTAGGGGGAAGGCAATGCATTGTATTAATTCATAAAAGCGACTTGGTTATGAGGGCGAATGAGTTCGGGGATTTGATTGTATAACTTGGTGAAACAAAAGTTGAAGGACTTTATGGTCTCACCATCCTTGTAGGTAACGTTATTATACTCCCGTAACTTCTCGGCTAGGATTTTAGATTTCCCATAAGTGGATCGAAACCAATAGATTAACTCCTCCCAAGTAGACAAAATCTTAGGAGGAAGGTCAAAGATATCGATTGCAGCCTTTCCTTCCAAGGAATTGACGAATAAGAGCATGCAAGTGTCATTGTCATTGGCCCCTATGTTATGAAAAGCATTAGAAAATTCCACCAAGTGTTCATTTGTAGTGACAGTGTTATTTCCTAAAAGCCTAGGAAGATGCTCTTTAAATTTAGGAAGTGGACGAGTAGCAGGTGTTATGTTAAGAGGAGAGGACACATGCCACAGTGTGGTTGTGGCGTCTTCTTCAAACTGAAAAATCCCATACTTTTTAATGACTTTGGTGGGATTTGCGGTATATTGGACAGGGATATGGTGTCTATATAAGCTACCAATCACCGATGACGATGAAGATTGAGAATATGAAACACTTCCTGTGCACCAGAGCCACCACTAGATGCCATCTTGTGGATGATAGATGAGGGAAAGAAAAATGAACTAGATGAATCAGATAAAGTTCTCCTTAGAGAACTTTGTTGGGCAGATAACACAACATTTCTTCTTCCTATTTCAGCAATAGGATTGATTTCAGGTGACAAGCCTCTTCTTCTTCTAGAAGCAAGAGAATCTAAGGACGTGAAAGAAAGTCCAAAACTTGAATAAAGAAAAGGGTCACTGTTGATTTCTAGGTTGTCTATGTCTAGCTTCCAATTGTTCTTGAGCACTAATATCTCGTTCAATTGCTGCCCAATAATGGTTAAGCTCACCATGGGTATTGGAAGTGTCTAAGATGGTATTAAACATATTCAAAGCAATGCTGGTATGATCTTGAAGATCGGGCTCAATATTGGGCTGCCTTACAACAAGAACAATCATTAAGAATAAAACAATCAAAGAATCAATATTAGAAAAGAAATATGTATCAATGAAAATCAATTATAAAAATTAACTAGAGAGATATCGAAGATCTCCCCAGTATGGTCGCCAAATAAATGTTGAGGAAAATATATGAAATGATTTTACTCAAGCATTTTCAGATTCTTCTTGGCAAAAGAAAAATAAAAGGGAATATGACCCTATGTTTATAGCCAACAAAAATAACATCCTAACTCACAAGTATTAATCACAAGTTCTAAGGCTAGTCTTTTATCAATAAAAAGCTTGCGGGAAATTTACTTTTTATGTAATTTTCTGAATATAACAATTGCTGAAATAAATGTAAAGACAGAAGCAAATTCACCAAGATGATAATAAAGATAGATGAGACATAAAGCAATCCTTTATTTCATTCCAATTCACCAAAGAGTCATTCTTTTACAAAATTTCATGCAAAAATTTAGGACCAAAGTCAAAATTAGACATCCCCGATGGAACATACAAAAGGACCTCTGATAGAAAATAAAAAACTGAACTCTAAAATTTGGATCAGCTTTCCATAGATTGTTGCCCACTCGACTCTGCACAATAGCCTTTGTCAATCATGAAAACTAATTCACAAACAGACAAGTCTATATAGAATATCAAAGATAGATCAACACCTCTGAAAACAAAGTGTCTGAATGATGTAATTCAGCCCTGAATCTTGTTGTCTACAATAAGACCCTGCTATCATAAAAAGAATTAGGCATGTGATAAATTAAGGAATGAATGAAAACTGAACTATCTCAGCATAAACTCAAAGAGAAAACCTTAGTATGCTTCTCCTTTTATCTTCCTCTTGTTCCTCCCTTTCCTTTTGCTTCTAAACAAATTAGAATTGGTTGAAGTAGTTGAACCAACTCATTAGTTAAGTTAATTAAAAGACTCAACCAACTTTTAGTTAGGGGGAAAAGTAACAATCATAATAAGGGTTATAAATAAATAATAACTAGTAGGTGGGACCCCTTGTGACTCCCTTTAGCTCATAACAATCATAACATAACTAGTTAGTTAAGAAACACACACCTCCTTGTGACTCCCATCAACATATTCACATTTGACAATTTAGCTCATGATATTTGAAATTATTTTCAAAAACTATTACTCATATACCCAAAAATAAAACATGTTGTCCAAAAATTCCTGAAGTCAATTTTCATCAACAATAGATAAAATAAAAACTCAAAAGCCATATTTCCCACTCTGTGAGTCAATTTTTCCTTGATTGCGTCTGTCACCCTTCGATTTTCCCAAATTTTCCTTTGGATGCATTGAGCCTTTAGTCCTAATCTCGTTGATCGTGTGAGAACAATCGTCCCTCAAATGCATCCAGGAAGACACAGATTTGTCAGATCCATTGGAGGGTGAGGAAGGGGAAGCAATGGCTTTTCCTTTGTCAGGGGCATGGTGGGCCTCAGTTTTCAATATCTTGCTAGCATGGGAGGATTTCACTGACAAGTGGTCAGGGGCAACTTGTACATTCTGGTTGTTAGGTGGAGGAGCATGCAAAGACAAATTGGGCCAGCCATGACGTTGAGATATTGTCGGGTGGACAATATTTTTTCATCCATCATTTTCGGGAACCTTGGGTTGCAATGGGACATGAGGTGGCACAGGAATACCGGGGGCTTGCAGAAATTGGAAGGGAGGCCTTTCAAGCCTAGGTTGGACCACTCCTTTCCCAATCTAATTGAAAAATCCGGCGTGAAACAACTAGCCTAACTCTTGTGAGTCAATGTCAAAATGTATGGAGAACCTTAGTCTTCTTGGGCCTCTGTTCCAATTACCTCTCCCCCTGTTGCTTCTGCCATGGCTACCTCAGCTCGAAAAAATCATTCCTGTATGCATGATTGATTAGAAAATAGTATTTTATATAGTCATACATGATAACTCTTTAAAAATATGAAATATATTTTGGCTCAACAACGTATCAGACTCATGCAATCCAATCCATACAAATTATTAAACTATTTGTCAATGAGCAGGGGGTGAACAAAGGGTTCTGGGATATGTGAGGGGTTTGTTTTGAGAGAAACATGATATAATGAGGGGAAAAAGAACACGGTTATGGCTCAATGAAAAAAACAATCAAATGTAATGCAAACCAGAGAAAAAATTCACTGTAATCCAACCAAGACAATGTAACTTCCAACTGCTTCAATACAAAATTATGCTTGACTGTAATAAATTTTAGAACAGGGAGTGAAAAATGAATGTGGAAAGGAGATGGGGTTGTAATTAGCGAAAAGAGAAATAATGGTAGGGAAAGAGAGTGATTATTGTTCATAAAATTAATCAAGTGATCCATAACCATTCTATAAAAGGAAACACCTCAACCAAATGACGAGTGAGACCCAAAACAATTATTGTGTAAAGTTCAAAAAATATGTGCATCAACTTGCTCACTGTAATCAAATATTTAACATAGTGCCAATAAACAAGACATTTTGCGTTCCACAACCACCTGTAGAGGAGATCTACTTTTCTTATCTATCCATTTAACATTTAATCAATTTCCAAGTGAATACCTATTCAATTACTTCCACTCTGTTGATCAACCACTGCCAACACATTACTTCAATCATCAAATACACTCAAAAGTCGTGTTTCAAAATTGTAATGAATTTATACTATCACTGCAATCGTTCATGTCATTGTTAAAATTCATGACCTTTGTTAAACATGCATAGTGGACAGTCAACCCAATAATCCATATCTAAATTGCAAAAACCGTGACTCGCCATTTAAACAGACAGACAACAATCACCACTCCAACTCACGCTATGATGTAGAAGACACAAAAAAATTCAATCAATGCAAGTGTAATTCTGTGTCTGTAAAAGCCCAATTTTCTTCGACTCTAAATAATCAAAATGGTGGTCTATCCATCTAATTCAATGAGGCATCAACAACAGGCTCGATTTTACAACACAATTGATCAAATTACAACAAGCCATGGTTAAGAAACCCATGACCTTTCCCAATGGCACAATCAATTTATATTGATAACAACAAAGTGGAAAATCATGCCATAATCACCACGAATACAACATTCCCATAAAAAAATTCTTAATCACACAGTCATAGTATCATTAAATCAACCTATCGCTCCGAGCTATCAAGTCGATACAAAGAGGAAGCAACAACATTGCCCAAATTAATAAATATTGCAATCGAACCACACTATGTAAAACTTGTGCCCCTCCTTGATGATGCAATCAAATAACCATACATATATGGTGGATGGAAATACCATAAACACCCTGATTTCAATAATCATTTGGCTATTAAAACACACAGTTACAGTAGTCATTGATTCATGATTGTAGGAACACTACTCATACCAATGCATCAAGTGTGAAGAATCATTGTGCATTAATCAATTAAAAACAATGTTGGGTTAATAAACACAAGGACAATGACTATATATTTGATTTTCACAACTCATTCTAGTTAACCATGCTAAGATTATCCACCAATTATAATAACAATTTCAGTGACCAGATACCAAACCAACACCATTGTCATATAATCAACGAGGTGACCCAGTAATCCACTATGTCAACAACACAGCACCAATCAGTAACTAACAACAGTACCCCCGATAGGCCATAACGGTTGTTGGTCACTATAATTGCTTAATTGACTCAAACAACCAAGTGATACATAAATTATCAACCCAGGGAAGTCTTTTGTTTCAAAGATAACCACGCACTATATATGCTCAATTCCAAAAGCAACTTACAGTTGTAGTAAAAGAAACTATACTAATCACACTTGCTTTGCATGAACTGAAGTTCTGATTTAAATCACAGGAAAGCCACCTACCTATTGCAGATTGAGAGATTAATCTAAAGAATCTTGGATTACATTTAAAAATAACACTTGCAACAGGAAAGAACAGCTATTCTGCAACCAGAGAACAGGACCCTTATCCTCAAACAGAGACTTCAGTGCTTGTTTCTGATTAACACTTTTTCATGAAAACAGTAATGCAGAGAAAATTAACTCTATCTAGCAGAGAACAAGGCCATCTAATTCCTTCCTTTCTAAGCAGGAACTTTTATCCCTATTTCTTATTAGCACACTTGTGAAAGATAATTGAGATCTACAGAGAACAGGATGTTCCAATTCCTTCCTTTCTGAGCAGGAACCCTTAACCCAGTTTCTGGCTAACACACTTGCAGAAGTGAATGAAGTCTACAGAGAACAGGATGTTCCGATCCCTTCCTTTCTGAGCAGGAACCCTTAACCCAGTTTTTGGCTAGCACACTTGCAAAAATAAATGAAGTCTACAGAGGGTAGGATGTTCTGATTCCTTCATTTCTGAGCAGGAACCCTTAACCCAATCTCTGGCTAGCACACTGCAAAAGAAATCGAAATCTACAGAGAACTGGACGTTCTGATCCCTTCCTTTTTGAGCAGGAACCCTTGACCCAATCTCTAGCTAGCACCATAAAATC
>JASDQU010191212.1:3648-15853 GCA_032191745.1 Picea mariana
ATTCCTTAACTATCGTTCTTACATGCAGGTAGGTGGGTAGGCCCTGGTCCAAGTTTTTAAACTAGGGCTCTGATACCATGTGTAAGGTCTCTGTCCCCAAAGAGCCTTATAAAACACATGCTAAACACAAAATAAAGAAATTATATCATATAAAATTTAATCATCAACTTATAATCGTAATTTATTCAGCATAAATTTTGTTTATGAACAGCATGAAAATAAACTTACGTATCCATCACATAACACAACATAATCACTAAAATACATACCTCTGTCTGATGCTAATTCTCTAATTCTTCGGTTGTCCTCTCTGCTGCTCTGCCCAAAACCGAATCTTCCTCCCTGCCAACTAGGAGTAGAGCCTGTCCGACTCCCTAGCTCCAGGATTCCGTGAGGATTCCTGGCCCCTGAGCCCAAAACTCCCAGCAACCTGGTGCACCCCTGTAACAGTCCACCCAAACTCCCAAACTAGAACAATATCACAGACAACAAAATACAGTCCTTCTCTCCCAAAATTTCATAATAATCTCCCGAAGGCCTCTGCCCCCTCATATCCTTTCCCATTCACCGCCTCCACCTTCATTTAATGCCACCCACCTTATCCCTCCATTTACTACCTTATCCCTCCATTCAATACCCTATCCCTTGGCATACATAGAGTTTTATAATAATGAATTAAAAGTTATTAAGTATTTAATTCTTTACCCTAAACATTAAATGTGTTGATCAATCAATTAATTAATTAATCAACATATATTAAACAATAAGCAGTTAATTAATTAATTAATATTATTAATAAATAATCATTATTTAACTAATACACATTAGGGAAGTTAATTATTTAATTAATTATACTTGATAAATCTTAAGCAATCATTTAGCTAGGGTTGTTACAATTAATAAAAAAATGTGCATTACTGTATCTATGTGTTTATTGCAATATCTTTGTATATTTTATTTTTATATCTTCTCCTTCCTTTCATTCTCAAAAGACTATGTATCAGATCCTAAAGGAGGGATTTATCTAAAGAGTTTCTCTCAAATAAATTTTATTCATTTTAAAAAAACATTAGCAAACCAGAATTAAATTTAAGAATAAGTATCTCTTCATATCTATGATCTAGTGTTGTATTTGAAGATAGGTGAAAATCTCAATGTATCATGGGATGATTTTTCTCGGGGCTCTTTGTGGATGCAACCATCTACACATCAAGTTCTAAAGGTAACCATGAGGGTAAAAAAACTATCTTGTGGCAAGGTAGAAAGTGTATCAGTGGTGATGTACTTGGAATTGGAGCTAGCTGTTGTGTATTGATTGGGTTCAGTGCAAATATCCATAGCTTCAATGTGATATTTCTACCATGCTTGTGCCATACATTCTAAGTGGTTACATGCAAGAAGAAATTGTTTCTCTTCATTCATATTTGGACAAGTATTGAAATATGCATTTATGCTACATATCCATGAGCCTAGCAGTTGAACCTGCATTTTCCCTCCAAATTTGGGTGACCAAATATGGGTATCCAACTAGAAATTATAGGTGGGAACCTTAAACTGGTACCTTAGGGATTCTATGAGAACTCTATCCAAATCCTGAACAATGTTGGAGATATTATTTTTATCTTCCTCTAAATAAATTTCCATGCATCAAGTCATTTTTTAAGATAGGGTCCTAGAAATCCAACACACTGCTAGAAGAGTGGGTGTGGAGTGGGAGGGAAACCTCTAGTAGCACAAAAACTACTTGGAAATGTGATTGTTGGGTTTTATTTAGTGGCTATATTTCTCGATCTTGAAACAAAAAGAATCCCTAGGAAAAAGAATCTAGGGTTTGAACTACACAAGAATCTAGGTGGGACGACATGCATGGGGTCTTCAGCTTGTTGACCAATATCTTATCATATTCAATCACAAAAGGGGTTTTAAAATTGTGAAAATAAATTCAATATATTGTAGGTATGGGAGGTGGGGAGGGGATGTGTGGTAAGGGGGGTTTATATGTATTGGGTGATATTATATTTAGTAAAAATAGGGGATATCTTGTAAAAAAAGGGGTTTTTAATTGGAAAGATGTATTGGGAGGGGGGTTTCAACAAAATGGTTTTGGGATGTATTTATTATTATCTAATGAAATTTGGGGTATTATTTAATATCCCATGAACAAATGTTCAATGTCATGGAATAATAGAGTGAATACCATGAGAGCATGCTCCAAAATGGAACCAAATATTAAGCACTAAAGAGATGCAACAAAAAACACTAAGAAAAGCCCTAGGAATGAGATGTTGTAGGGTTTGTGTTGGCCCTTGACCAAGTTTTGAGGATCCTTGGTCATTTTTGACCATTTTGGGACTTCAATAGGTTGTTGAAGGTGGAGCGCAAATCGAAGTGGAGATCGTGGGATCTCGGCCCCTTTTTAGGGCTTTTTGGGTTTTGGGCTTATGTAATGGGTATGGAGATGTCAGCCCATGGGTTTACCCATGCTTACGCTTATTTTTTAATGAATAAATAAGTAGCTAGGCGATGTAAGAAGGGACAAGTGTGCTAAGTGCAAATGAATGTAAGAGGTTTGGTGTGTATCGTATGTTGAGACTTGCAAAGCTAAGTGAAAGTCGTCTGTAGTGCTTTGTGCGTAGACTATCAAAGGCTTTGTGTTGTAACTCAAGGAAGGAGGATCTAGTGAGGTGCACATATATTCTGTCCTCTACGGAGTTGATTTGGAGGCTTTGTGCATGTAAGAATATTGAAATAAGCTAATAAATAAGACAAAGAGTTGGTGGACATAGCCCTAGGGAGGAGGTGAACCACGTATATCCTGTGTTGTGAATGATTTGTGCTTTTGGTTGTTATTTTGTTTATGTGATTCAATGCTTAGTGTGATGTTAGATGATAGATGAATATGATATGATAGATTAGTGCTGAATAATGTGAATGAATGCTAGATTTGATCTATGTTGGTATGCTTAGTGCTTGAGTTTATTGAATCTATGTGAATGCTGCACTGATATGTTGTTAGGGTTTAGCTGCACTGTGAACTAAGACTGAATATTAACAAGTTGTAATTACTAAGTTCTCTGTTAAGGTATTACAATCACATATTTGTGTCCCAACTAAGGTTGCATAAATCTGATTCTTGCAACGACCCTTGCCTCTACCTCGGGTGAGACTTCATATGCTTTGCAAGTGTTGCCGAAAGGGCTGATAGTTAGGGTTTTGTTGGTGCGTTGTTGTAGCGTTGAACCATGGATCTGCCCCTATGCCAACAAATGGTTCTGTTGCCAGGAACTTAAACTATGATTGCTGGGAACTAAGGAAGAAGAAGCTCTGTGTGAAGATCTGACCTAAAACTGTGATCATTGGGAACTAAGGAAGAAGAAGCTCTATGCGAAGATCTGACCTGAAACTATGAAAGATCCGTGCGTAGATCTGTTGCCCTGGTGCGCAGTACTCTACTTGGATTGTGAAAGTCTGTGCTAAAAAGAGAAGTCCAATCTAAAGAAAAGAGGTAAGATCTTGAAGCTTTGTGCTTTCATAAAGGTAAGAATAGTGAAAAGTTTTAGATCTGGAAGCTTTGTGCTCTGCTAAAAGTAATATTAGTGGAAATTTTTGTTTCAAGAGTATGGATCTAAGTATGTTTGATAAATGTTATCCTAGTCTGAAAACTATGGCACAACTAGAAGAAAGAAGATTTGATATGAGTAGATCTGATAAGAATAGTGAAAGATATGTTATTCCTATGCATAGAAATAATGTTTGGACTAACAAATGGATGCAGGATCCTGGAAAGAATTTTTTGCAAGTTAGCTACCATGACCCTAGTGCGCAGTACAGGAAAGGATGGGGATCATTTAAGAGAAAGAGAGGATTAACTCTCTGTTACAGTTGCAGAAGACCGGGACATCTTGCTAAGAAATGCCCTGGTAGAAGACCTAGTTGTCTTTGTTGTAAAGCTATGGATCATGAAGTTCTGGATTTCTCTAGAATGATTGCTAAAGTTGAAATAATGAATATGAGACGAGAAAACCCTGGGGAAGGTCAAGAAACTAAGATCATGGTAGAACCCCAGAAAGAATCAGAAACTGTACTATTGCAAATGAAAGAAACCCTGAATGATCACAAAGACATCAACTTACCAAAGATCTTCAAAGAAAAATAATTCATAGAAACAAGAATATGAGACTTCAACATTGACTGCATTCTGGATGAGGAAACACAGGTGAACATCATGACAGAAAGAACTTGGGAAATTTTAGGAAATCCTGCTATGATTCCTTCATTGGGAGGAATAGGATTATTTAGAGGAAAGATGATAACCCTATGTGGAAGACTTACCCAGATATCTATGAGTGCTCATGGAACCTCGATAGAAGAATTTTTTGAGGTTGTTAAATTTATTGAGAACAATGCCCCATTTTCTATATTACTAGGAAAACCTTGGACCGAAAAGGATCAAGTCGGAAGAAAAGAAGAGGAAGTCTTAGAGCAGAAGAAGAAAGAATTAAAAGATTTCATGACTAGGAGGATCACACATTTGATTGAAGAACATGAGAATAGGTCGAAGTTATTCAGAACCGAAAACTTGGATGTTGAAGTTGAAAGGACACACGAGGACTTGAGACACCTATCTGTACAGAAGAGTAGATCACCTACACCAGACAGAGAAGAAGTATTTCCCTTGAACCCTAGTAAAGACCATCAATGGTATGAAGTTACTATGACCAGAGAAGATTAGAATCATAATGGAAAGAGGAATATCGAGACAAATATCATCGAGAAAAAGGCTAGGAATCTCAATAAGAAGAAAGCAAAGATAGAAAAGTTACAGAAAGTTCCAGGAGGAACTGCGCAGAAGGAAGGATTCTAGAATCTAAACTTCATTGGGATACTAGTGTAGCACAGCATGGCACTTCACCATGCCAAAGAAATATGACCATTGGAGGCATTATAACCATTAGAACGATGACCCGAACGGTTAGAACAACAGTTATGGTCAGAAATATGGCCATTAGACCATTGGGACTACACCATAACGGACATAACTACATTAATGAAGGATTCTCGCCTGTTGGAAAGATCTGTTACCTAGTTGTCTACTTATTCCATCGAGCCTTGCACCGAGAACAATTTTTCCACCCATGATTATCTAAGCTCACATATTAGTTGATTTCACTCAGTGATCATCTAGCTATCGCCATCCATATCATTGCATCGAGTAGTTTCTCTTCAACCCAAGATAGTCATCCATGAGCGTGTATGTCCGAAGAACTTAGAGAATTTGAAGAGTCTGTGAAGGAGATACTCATCGATCTCATGACTAAAAAGGTAATGTTTGTGAGCGTACAAGCTTCATCGATGAGAGGAGTGCAAGCTTCTCCGTCGACTGCTCACAGATCTGGACCATCCCGAGCTACGACTGAGAAAAGAACCAAGCATAGAGATGACTTGGTGAATGTGAAGTTATTACCGTCCATCCTACCCGAGTACATCCCGCCCCTTGCCGGTTTAGTGATCCATGACAGTGTTCTGAGGGACTTAGACTACACCGTCAGCACTACGTATCTCCCGAAGGAGATACGGGCAGTAAGACCACAACTAGAAAGAATTTCAACATTGAATATTAGTGACTATAACCTAGGAGACCGTAAGAGCCATGGCATGCTCGCACCTCAAAAATATCTGACCAAGATGAAGGGAAGGAAGAGGAAAAGCATCCCTTAGCTGTGGACCATGAACCTCGCGCAGTCCACCCTTTTGAATGTAATGAAGATTCCACATTTTGGAAGGCACTAGGAGGTCAACGACTGCGTTAAGATCCTACTGTCATGCTTCCATGGTGGCTATATGTGGTTGGACAAACGTATCACTATCGATACAGCACTGATCCATAGGATCACTGGACTGAGCATGCAGGGACCAAACCCACAAGACTTCTACCTAGGAAAAGCTACAGACCATGCCTTAGCACAGAAAATTAAAGAAACATATGACGATGTTGATAAGGGGACGCGAGGCTACAAGGTAGCCTCCATCCAGAATGGTGCAGTGCACCTAGCATGCCAATTAATTGTAGGAAATATAGTAAGAAAGAACATACCCACATAGGTTATAGGGTTTTTCGTTGACCTCGCTAGGAAATGAGTGGAAGGCCTACAGATGAACTGGGTGAACTACCCAGTTAACCAACTCGCACTGGATTTCCACGAAGCTCAAGATAAGGGATATGAGTTTCACTTCAGCTAGCTCCTGATCCTCATCATGTTTACTGCTTGGGAGATGGCGAAATGTGCGACCTTCCTTGAGATCAAGCCATTCGAGCTACTTGTTGCAAAGTTCACCACGCTCTGGTATTCAATCGATATGGGAAAGCAGTGGTAGTCAAACATAGTATTTCATACCTACTACCTGCGGCTTAGGAGGGATATTGAGTCCTTCCCTCATATGACGCCGAACACCCTGGAAAGGTTCATGCTTCTTATGAAGTTCCAGGTATATAGGCATTTTATTTATATTACTGTGTGTGCCGATGAAAGCAAAGAAGAACTTCAGTACTACTACAAGCTCACTATAGAGGACATGGAAGAAATCATTAAATACCGACCTGCATAACTCCTTATCCCTACTGACCCCACAGAGTTTTCTGACCTAGAACTCATTGGAAATCTGGTGGTTACTCGTGAATAGTATGATGCCCCAAGCAGCAGTAGGAAGAAGAATAAGCAAGATGTATAGGAAGTACACAAATCATTAGACGATACCACATCTAAGTCACCTAGCGGAGGAGGTGATGATGAAGTGAACAAAGAGGAAAAAGAACAATAAGAAGATAAGAAAGGTGAAGTAACATGGCCACAAAACCTCCCTAATGACACTGATCTGTCTAAGAAAAGGAAGGCTTCCCCCACAAAACCTTCATCGCGGAAGAAGTCCAAATCCAATAAACCAAAGATGTAGAATGTACTCATGGTCAACAACTTCAACTTCATTATTTCAGCTATAGGAGATGCCTCAGAAGAGATTTTGCAAAGAAGCAAAGAAAAACAAGAAGCCATGTACGATAGAATTGAAGCAGAACTAAGAGGTGTACAATAAGCCCTTTATTTGAGCCGCGTAGTGTCCACTGTGCCCCCGCCCTCAGAAGAACCAGAGTTGGGAGATGAGCATGCTGAACTCCGTAGACTAGATGATGTGACTGAATCCCACCTTCATCGAGCACAAGATGAGAAATACTAGGCCACAGTGGCCCTAAAACAAGAACAGGAGGAAATTATAGAGAAATGCAGGATTGTGCAACAGGAGAGAGACACCCTTCAAGCGAAGTTTGATGAAGAGAGAGCGTAGATATAGCAAGAGAAAGAAAATCTGCTCACAGAGCAGGTCAGAGTAAAATAAGCAGTCAACAGAGAACTTCGATCTATGATGGGCTTAGAGCAGAAGGAGGAAGAACTAGTAGAACACCAAGTAGCACAGCTCGCAGAAATCATCCAACAGCTTCAGCAGAGAATTACAGATCTGGAGCTAAGAACAGTGCCCAGTACTCCGCAAGATGTGCGAGATCAAAGAGAAGCGACTAATCAAGGTGCAATTGAAAGAATCAAGGGCCTCACCATGGAATGTAAACAACTGAGTGATCGCAGTGCCCAAACTTATAAGCAACTCACCGTGGATCCTAAATTGAAGGCACTGGAGTCACAACTCTAAGAGGTGAAGCAGTAAGAAAAAAAAGTACAGGCGCAGTGGAATCCCCTGTCATCCATTGAGAGGATGAAGTAGTCCCAAGAACAGTGCACTGCCCAGCAGCAGGTCGACACCATTCAGAGAGAAAAGTTATGGAAGTAACTTAGAGGCTCCAACCAATGCAAAACAAGGCTTACCAACTATTCACAGACATCGAAGGCCGAGGAGAATAACTGGAGAAAGTCATCACTGCATCAAAACAACGCTTAGAGGGACCTGTCAACAAAGCAGTAATCCAAGAGTTCACTAAGCAGGAGGTCGCGGCACAACAACAGGTCGAAGCCGCTCGAGCCAAGCTCGAGGATTTTGAGGTAGAACTACCCAAATCAAAGTGACTCGGGACGAGTCACAGGTGAGTGTTGGGGGCTTGTTAGCCCTTGACCAAGTTTTGAGGATCCTTGGTCATTTTTTACCATTTTGGGACTTCGACAGGCTGTCGAAGGTGGAGCGCAAATTGAAGTGGAGATTGCAAGATCTTGGACCCTTTTTAGGGATTTTTGGGTTTTGGGCATATGTAATGGGTATGGGGATGTCAACCCATGGGTTTACCCGTGCTTAGGCCTATTTTGTAATGAATAAATAAGTATCTAGGCGATGTAAGAAGGGACACGTGTGCTAAGTGAAAATAACTATAAGAGGCTTGGTTTGTATCGTATGTTGAGACTTGCAAAGCTAAGTGCAAGTTGTCTGTAGTGCTTTGTGCGTAGACTGTGGAAGGCTTTGTGTTGTAACTCAAGGAAGGAGGATCTAGCAAGGTGTGCAGATCTCTTGTCCTCTGCGGTGTTGATTTGGAGGCTTTGTGCATGTAAGAAGATTGAAAGAAGCTAATAAAGAAGATGAAGAGTTGGTGGACGTAGCCCTAGGGAGGGGGTGAATCACGTATATCCTGTGTTTTGAATGCTTTGTAATTTTGGTTGTTCTTTTGTTTATGTGATTCAATGCTTAGTGCGATGTTAGATGATAGATGAATCTGATATGATAGCTTAGTGCTGAATAATGTGAACGAATGCTAGATCTGATCTCTTTTGGTATGATTAGCGCTTGAGTTTATTGAATCTATGTGAATGTTGCGTTGATCTGTTCTTAGGGTTTAGCTGCTCTGTGAACTAAGACTTAATATTAAAGAACTATAATTACTAAGTTCTCTGTTAAGGTATTACAATCATAGATATGTGTCCCAGCTAAGGTTGCATACATCTGAGTCCTACAACCACCCCTGCCTCTACCTCACGTGAGACTTCATTTGCTTCATAGGTGTTGCTGAAAGGGCCGGTAGTTACTGTTTTGTTGGTGTGTTGTTGTAGCATTGAACCCTGGGTCTGCCCCTGTGCCAACAGTTTGCATCTAAACATGATCAAGATGGGAGGCATTCTCCAAAAAGGAAATATATATGAAGTAGTGTGTGTGGGGTGGGAGGGTGGCCTAAAACACCCAACGCTAGAATAATGCACACCTAAATCATAGGCTTTGATATCAATTGATGAAACTATCTACCAAATATTATAATAAAGCTGGGAAATTCATAAAATAAAACTAAAAAACAATGAATATATAAGAATAAATGCCTAGCTTTATTCATATGGTCAAAGGCATTTTATACTTATACAATGGGCTCACTCAAACTATCCATCTAACTGAAATAAATAATAAACTAAATGCATGTAGATTGAAGGATGAAATAAAATATCAATAGAGGCATATGCATGCAACTCAAAGGATAAAAGAAAAGATAAATAAATTGCATATGCATGCAACTTGAAGGTTGAATAATGTAATTACCTATATTTTCACATTGCTAGAAAATTGGAAGACACCCTCAAGGGAGGTGCATTTTTGGTGACACACCCTTCTTGGGGAGTGCACCCTGACATTTTGTTAAGAACCAAATATCAAAATAGCATAAAAAGAACCTCAGAATAAGTACTCAATGCCTTGAAAAAGATAGAATTTCAGATAATAAGCTTCTTCGAGGGGGCAACCTCCTTAAACACCACATAAATTTCCAAATACAAGATGATTCCAAATGAAAAGGTCTCCTTCGTATATATAGGAGACTAGGAGGTACACTTACAGCTAATGGACCCAAGCCGACATAAATAAAATAACATTAGTAATTTAATATGCCCCAATTAAGGGGTAATGTGCCACTATTTAGGGCTTAACATGCCCCTCCTCTTTAGACAAGTGGTGTCCGCAATGCTTGAGTAATTCTGGATGCTTCTATATAAAAGACTCATCTTCCCAAGTGGAAGATTCAACAGGTAGTTTCCTCCACTTAATGAGATACTCTAAAATGGATCTATTCTTCAGCTGGAGAATTCTTATGTCAGTGATAACTTCAGGCTCCAATATAATTTTTCCTTTCTCATCAAGTTCTGGAAATATAGTTTGAACTGGGAACTTGTCACCTATAACCTTCTTTAAGCATGAAACATGGAAAACTGGGTGTACTCATGAAGATGCAAGAAACTCCAATTTGTATGCCATAGTACCAATCTTTTTCAACAAATTATAAGGGCCATAATACTTTGGTGATAATTTATTATCCTTCATGGATTTCTTGAGGGAAATCTGTTTGTATGGTTGTAGTCTTAAAAACACCAAATCCCCTACTTCAAAAATTCTTTCACTATGATGTTGATCTGCTTGTTGTTTCATGCAATTTTGTGCCATGGTCAGGTTGTCCTTTAAGATTTGGAGAACTTGTTGTTGATGCTNGTATCCATAGAGTGCCATAAATGGTGTCATTTTTTTTGCAGTACGAAAGGAAGTGCTATACCACCATTTTGCCAAGGGTAACCATTTGAACCATTGTGTTTGTTTATAAGAGATAAAGCAACGAACGTATCCTTCCAGATATTTGTTCACTATCTCATTTTGTCCATCAAATTGAGGATGATAGGATGAGCTATGAGCCAATTGAGTACCCAAACAAGAAAATATTTCTGTCCAAAAATGTCTAGTGAAGATTGGATCTCTGTCACTTACAATAATCTTTGGGCTTCCATGTATCTTTTGAATTGTCTTCATGAATGCAGTGGAAATTGTAGTGGCTTTGAAGGGATGAGAGAGTGCAAAAAAGTGTTTGTACTTGGTCAGTCTATCAAAAATCACCATGATGACACTATTTCCTTCAGACTTCGGTAAACGTGTAATGAAATCCATGGAAACCACCTCCCAACGCTAACTTGGGATTGCTAATGGTTGTAAAATACCTAGGGTCTTAATTGTTTCCACCTTGTTTTGTTGGAAAATTAAACATTCTGTCACAAACCTTTGAACATCAGTTTTAAGGCCATCCCAAAAAATTCCTTCTTGACCCTATGGTAGGTTTTCAAAAATCGCGAGTGTGCTCCTACTGGAGAGGTGTGCAATTCCAATAGTACCTTTTGTTGAGTTGGGATTTCTTACATAAAAATAAGTGATATTTGTACCATAGTGAATCATTTTTCCATGTAAATGTATCTGATGCACTGGAATACTCCTGCAACCTTTGAATGAGAGTCCACTCATGTTCATCATTCTTCCATGCATCCCTCGCTTCTATTATCCAATCAGGCTGGATGATTGAGATAGCATAGAGAAATGCCTCAACATATTCATCCTTTCTTGAGAGTGCATCTGCCACAACATTTTGCTTCCCTTTTTTATAGATTATTTCAAAATCATAACCCAATATCTTGGTCACCCATTTTTTTTGTCCTTTTGAAGATAGTCTTTGTTCCAAAAAGTATTTAAGACTCTCATGATCTATTTTGACCTTGAAGTGCCTACCTATTAGGTAAGGGTGCCATTTCTTCAATGCATGTAGTATTTTCATCATTTCCTTTTCATAAATGGGTTTGTGTAAGTCCTTTCCCTTGAGTTTCCAACTTTCAAAAGTAAGGGACCTTCCTTCTTTCATTATAACAACACCAATTCCATTTCCTAAGGCATCACATTCCACAATAAAGTTTTTTGTGAAGTCTGGTGTGGTCAAGATAGGAGCTTTTCACATCTCCTCTTTAAGTTGTTCAAAAGCAAGAGTTTCCTCTGGAGTCCATGAAAATGCATCCTTCTTAGTTAATGTCGTTAAAGGTGCTTCTATTCTTCCATATTTTTGAACAAGCTTGCGGTAGTAACCTGTCAAACCCGAATATCCTCTAAGATTATTCAATGTTTTGGGAATCAGTCAATCCATCATGGCCTTAATCTTGTTAGGGTCTACCTTGACACCTTCATGAGATACAATATGACCCAAATACTCTACCTCCTTCACCCCAAAGAAACATTTGGATGGTTTGGCATATAGTTGTTGCTCCTTTATTAGTTGTAGCACCTTGTTAACATGTCGCACATGATCCTTCCAAGACTTTCTATAGATTAGTATATCATCAAAAAATACTAAAAAAAAAATTCTAAGGAAGGGCTTGAAAATGGAATTCATCAACCCTTGGAATGTGGAAGGTGCATTTGTAAGGCCAAAAGGTAT
>JASDQU010191213.1:0-19988 GCA_032191745.1 Picea mariana
AAAACTAAACTGTGAAGGCTCCACATATTAAAGGAAGCGCCTGATGCATCTTTCAAAAGCTTCATTTGGATAACAGGATGCCTTCGACATAATTGTTGGACACACCTACCACACTTAGAGGGGGGGGTGAATGAGTGTGGGGATATTTTTCCCAAAACTTCCCTCTTACACAAAACTCATTAGTTAGCATTCGACATTTACTCATTACTCATTGCTGTCATTAATAATCAGTTAGATGTGAATACATATCAACAACATATATCAGGTTAGATTCCTATATATCAGGTTAGATTCGTAGGCGCGTTATATCCTATATATCAGGTAGCAAAGTTATATTGAACGATGGTTTCAAGAGACTACCAGGTTAGATTCCTTTTATTTTTCTTTTTATTTTGTTAATTTAGAGTTTCAATGACAGATTTTGCATGCTTATACTTATTCCCGACCCTTAGTTGTGAAATTGAAAGATAATATATTCTTGTTACTATTGTGTGCTTGGCTCCATTGGTTATTTGACTACACATAACCGATTTCTAAGATGTAATTAGCATAGAGTAGGTATGCTTTCATTTTCAGTTTTTGTTTTCAGTATTAGATTTTTCTTTTACCTAGAATAAGTATGCTCTCCTCCGCGCTTTGTGCGATCGCGAGGATCAGAAAATAGGGATGATTTTGATTTCAGGAATGAATGTTTTTGCATCCATCCTTTGACCTGCAAATAAACACAATAAAACAATAAAAAATTAACAAATAAAAACAAAACCAATTTTACATGTTACATCATACTGATACAGCGAAAATTTTATATGCTGATACAACAAAAATTTTACATGTTGTTACAGCATGCTGGTACAACAACATTTTACATGTTGTTACAACAAAATTTTACTTGCTGAAACAGTGATGTTTATGCTGCAACAGTGGTTGAAACAGTGTCACGCCAACACTTTTCTTGTTTTTCATTTTCTGGATGAACTTTGTGTGTCATTTTGCGATCGATTGAACCATGTCTTCTTGATCTGGTTTATTTTTTGTTTGAGCCACCGTCCTTTCACCTTGATCTAGAATAAAATCTGCAACAATAAAACAACATGATCATTTAGATTGAAGTCTTCACATCTACTAGATCTATAGGTTTAAGGTGCAATTTCTAGCTCAGGCCAAGAAGAAAAAAAATAAAAAATTATAATAAAGCTGAACTATGATTGTGATTGATTGAATTACGCTTTCTGGTCTTGCATGCTAAACCTACAAATGATAGATCTGAAACATTTCCCCATCACACCTTGAATTAAAATCTGCAATTATCAAGGAAACGAGCCAAATCAATGATAAATCCTAGTTTTCTAAAGAATCAAAATCAGAGTACACGACAAAGTATAAGATGAACTCTTCTCTTTTTGGGCATATTTAGAAAGTTAGGATTTACTCCTCGATTCTCATTTCAGCATCATATCAAAAATTAGATATTTTGGTTTTTTTTTCCTTGGACCGGAAAATGTGCACCAAATCTTGATTTTTGCATCCACCTTACTTAAGTTTTGTTACATAAAATCTCATTCCACTAAGGGGCAATCACAGATTTTATGCACGAAAGTTTCCTGAGCATGCAGTTCCATGAGTGATGTCTTCATGGCTAAATCACAACTGAATTCCACTATTCTCTTAAGCCTGATTCTCTCCGGATTATTCACCCTCTTTTGGGAATTTTTAACTGCTGGAATTACTCAAGGAGAGGAAATATTTCATTAATCATTTTTTTCTTTTTTGCTCGAGAAACATGCAAATCCTCAAGTATTAGAAACCACACAACATCATGACAATGGTCAGACTAGGTTTTGGTGCTACTTGTGTAGTCGGTAGTCGATGCCATTAATGAATAGATATTTGATGAGCCCACTTCTTTTCACATCTTCTCCGGATTTTTGTGCACTGTTGATATTGTCAATTCTTACGATCATGATTGGTTGGTGTAATTATGTCTTTGAAATCTATACAACATCGACCAAACTAGCTGTCACACGCACCCCTGGCTCTTATATCTAAGGTTGATGATAACAATAGGCGTGTGATCGAGAGGTTTAAGAGATGAAGCCAAACAACATCTTCATATCATTGTCGCTCGACTGCACTTTTGTTCTCTATCTTTATTGAGTTTGGGGGTGGTACAGGAATGTGCCAATAAGAAACTTGCCGACAAGCTGGCTCGTCATTTGCTTTGGCCGCTTGGGATGACTTGAACGGGTGACCTATCTGGTATTAAATTTTCCATTCTTTAAATCTGTGATTGGCTTAATCTCTATTTATATAGATTCGGGTTTTCTGCATTTTATTTTTATTTTTGGCTAGAGAATATCCTTGAGGATCTAAGTTTCCTTACATTTTTGCAGTTCTTCGTACTTCTGAATCACTGCAATTCGACACCGATTCAGAAGCACCTAACAAGATGCCTCATGGAGATGCCAACGTTCATTTGCCTACTATGGGTCTCTGGCATACAACAAGACGATCCAACTCATAAAAGGTCTTTGATATGTAATGGGGGCATTCCAGGAATGTGTACCCATTTGTGAAATACATGTCATCTGCAACAGCAAGTAATGCGATACAGAGTGAAATTTATTTGCAGTACCGAGGACATCGAATTTTTCCTCGTGAGCTGGGAATAATGGCTATTGGCATAAATCAATCATCAACCTCATCTATTTACAATGATGACAGTAGCAAGACACTATCTGAAAAACGTGGAATTTAACAGAAGGATCAACCCATAGCAACCATAATTGAACAAACCTTTGCGTAGATCAGATTTCACTAAGGAACAATTGAATCACGTGGGATGGCGGTTGAAAGTGCCTCGCCAAGAAAAACATAAGATCAACCCATTCAAAAAGGAACATTGTCCAGGGATATCCTTCCTCTTGTCTCATCATTATATTTATGAGTATTTGTTTGACTTACTCAGTGAAAAGTAACTATTGAGAGCCATGCATTCATATAGCTATGCTTCCCTTTGTATTAATGCTAACTCTCTTTGGTCATGTGTAGGGTAACAAGTGAATACTATATGGAGTGATGGTTGTGCACACACTTCTCAGACCCAATAGTGAATATCTCCATTACCTCCATTTGCAGAGCTTATTTGAGCGCAATAAAGTTGCTTTGCAGATGGAAACTCTTTGTGATAGTAAAGGGTCAGACCAGTTACTGGGGAATGAATATTGAAGAGGGTAAATATTATCGTGTTGTTTTATGGGTAAGAGAAACTAGGTCATTCAATCTTTCAATCTCTTTCACATCTTCCGATAGACTCCAAATCATGGTTGCTTCAATGTCATTGCTAACAGTTCTGAACTAAACTCATTCTAATAGCTGTAACACGGGAATGAAATAATAAAACAATGTTATTGCCTCGTTGTTTTAATTAAATAACACAAACAACATTTATTTCTTTGTTTGTTAATAATTTAAAAATATATATATGTTTTTGTTTTGTTTTATTATAAAACAAAAACAACAAAACAAACAAAGAAAAACAATAAAAAAATTATAAAAACATTATAAAAATAAAAATATAAAAGCACATCAAAACTAAAATAAAAATTTGCAAATGGACACTTTATTTATTCTTGAAAACCATGATCCAAACATGTTACACCGATGTGTTTTTCTCAAGTCACTTCACGCAGTAATTAACGACAAAACAAGCGCAATGAAAAAAGGTATAAAACATTTATTTTTCTTTGATTTGTCGCATTTGCACTTATTTCTGACTGATATGTTTTTCACAACTCTCACAGTTTTCCTGCAGGATTTGTACTAAGCTTTTTCAGGTTCAGAGACGCTCACATTTTGCTGCTGAAGTGATTTTCAAGAATCACGAAATCTTTCAAGGAACAAATGCTTTGATAGACAGCGTGAAGGAGCTGTTACACAAAAACATTTTGATGTTACACATAAACTTTTTGCACATCTTGATTTTTGTTGTTACACAACGACCATGCTGATACACTATTATTTCTGCATTTTGCCAAATTTCATGTTGTGACACTATCCCATTTATCCTTCAAAGCTGATTAGTCATCCTTTGTTGAAGCCATCTTCTATTGCCTTAACTTTCATGACTTCACACATGCCTATTCCTTTATGAGTTGCATACATCATTCCCTTTATCTTTTTCAATTCATTTTTTCCTTTCCATTTTTCCATCTGAATAAAACAAACTCCCTTTCCATGATTACATTGCCTTGATTTCCTTGCCATGAACATTGTTGCTACTGAGATCTTTCCATCTATAGTCCTACCAATCTTTTTACCAACTCATGTTGACTGATGTGGGATTCCCTAAGGCCCACCTTTCAGCAGTCTTGCCCCATCGACCTTGACACCTTATCTAGGATATAGACTAGAGTTATTTTTTAGTACCTTGAGGCTTGCATGCCTTAATGGCAAGTTCTCTCGCTAGAAATCATGGGAATACATCAATATCCCTTGATCGTTAGATCTTGCAAGTGGCTCGACATCAACAAATCTATTCTCACTTCGCAAGATGTACTCGGGTACCTTGACACTCATTGACATCACTGGTGAGTTTGTCTTGCATTGGTTAACGCCATTCATTAATGGCTGGTAATCCAATGATTTCTCTTCATGCTCGACACCGACACATTCATTCGCATGGATCAGAAATGTACCATCGGTTTGTAGCAGGTGAAGACTATACACTTTTTCATGATCCCCTCAATAGTTGCAGCAGTTTGATTTCAAATCTATGAGAGTACCACAGTTCCATATTCTATGCCTTCCACATTTCTCATGATTCAGCAGTAGAAATTCAGATTCCTTCACTTCCCATGATCCAGTTACAGCAGCAGCAGCATTAGCAGTTCCATTTTCATGATCCTGCAACAGTGACATCTTCCATGCTCCAGCACCAGCCATATTTATATTGCATTGTTCATCATCATTATTGGGTAAGTGGAGGTATGTTCTTTTCTAATCTTTAATCATGTAATTTTTTATTTTCTAGTAATGAATAACTTTGGAAAATTCCCTCACCGTGCTCTATTTCCTTTTTCACTTTCATAACCTCTGCCAAGTTGCATAAGGATATGCAACCACTTCAGTTGGGGGGGGGAGGGAACCTATATTCACTACATATTCATTACCATTATTCCATTTTACCATCTCATCATTCCATTTATGATTCACTAACATTTCTTTTCCAACGACACTTTGTTGCATTTCGATTGATACACATATTGGCATGATTCATAAAGATAAAGAAAACTCTTTTTTATACACAGTGATGCTTTCTTAAGCACATTGATAGTTTATTATTTCCAGTGAGTATATAGCTAAATTATTGGAGCAAGAAAATAAATAAGTGAAATGAATGTTGTTAACACAAGAACCAACATCTTTTGTATTCATGGTTGTCACACAAGAACCAGCCATAAGAAAATTCCACATGCTGTTACACATATTTTACATGTTTCTACTCCTGTATTTTACATCCTGGAAATATTCCTTGTTAAAAGGACATCATCAATCAAAGTCATAGTTTGAATGCCAAAAGTTCTTAAGAAGATCCATGCATGGTTGCATAAGGACATGCAACAAGTTGAGTTGGGGGGCATGTTGGGCCTCATAAATGTCACATTTATATCCTCTTTTTCCTTCACTATTCCTTACATTTCATCGTCCCATTAACCTTCCATCATACCATTTCCATAAAGATACTTGGGTTTCTCCTTATTATTTTCCATTGTATTCATTTAGTATTATAAGTGAATCTATGATTAATATTAGAAATTAACATATTTTCATTATATATCAAGGTTGGATGAGTTTGATGATGAGTGCAAGCATATTCGAAGATTTCAACAAAGTCAAATATTATCACCTATCCTCAAGTTCGAATCTCATCTTCAAGCTTTGAAGATTTGAAGAATATTTGGGACAATCTTTCAAGCATATTCAAGGGAGAAGATCATGGAGATTTTGATAGGATATCTTATCCAAGATATGAGTGGAGGATTTGAAGGAATAAGTTGAGAGAATAGTGGATCTGTAATTATGACACTCTTCAAGACTTTCATGTATATAAGAGAGTTCTCTCTCTTCATGAAGGGTCATGTTATTCATAATTGGGGAATGCTATTCATAATGGAGGCATGTAATTCATAATTTAGTGTTGTAATTAGGAGAAGGGGATTCTTAGCTTTGATTATTTCATTGTTATTCTTTCATGCTTTGTCATGTGATTCTTGTAATATAATTTGAGATTGATTTATTGTGTGAGCTCACATATGTCTTTTGTCATTCAACTCTTCACATGTTGTATTGCTTTCCTAGATTAATTTTCTGCTTTCCTAATTAGTCTTTCAATGCTTTCCTAGATTAATTTCATTTCATCAATTTAGATTAGATTACTTCTACTTCAGTCGTGCATATATAGTGTGTGCTTCGTAAGCCTATGAACCTCGGACTGACAAATTAAATAGTTCGGAAAGTACTACAACGGAATTAAACGACAATATTTCCGCCTAACAAACATGTTGTTACAAACCAAGGCTTGAGTCTCTTTGGCCCACAAATGGTAAGAGGACAAGTGGACAAGGGTGATGGTGGTTTGTAGGACCTTGCAGAGAAGTGACAGATGATGACCAAAGGTTTGGTAGATAGTGGTTGGATAGGGGCGAGCTATTTTTAATGTTTTCTCCTCATTTTATAACTTTACCCTAATAACATGGACTCTTATTTAATATATTTTACATAAGCTATGCTAATGGAAAAAAATATGTAAATTAATAAATTATTAATCTCTTTCTTTATATCTATATCATTTTAAAAAATTCAATATTTTAAAAGTTAAATATCAAATTAATTTATTGACAAATGTATAATTAATTTTTAAATAATGTTAAATCCCCATTGAAACTTTGTACACCGTGCTACTTTTTAGGGCTTAATTAATATGAAGTAATTTTTTTTTTAAGAATTTGACAAGTATATTATTTGTATTTATTATTAAATTAACAATTTTTTTGTTATTTTCATCCACCTACCAACCCATGTGTAATTTCTATTATAATTTCATGTGTCAAAAGTGTGGTAGATGATAATAATTTTGTAAATGTTACAAAGTTTTATTATAAAAATCATGAGAAGATGTTCTATAATAAGCACGAAAAATGAAAAATGTTGGCAAAGAACCGTGAGAAATTTATTCTCCACAAGTATCATTTGGAAAAAAGTTTCAATTGTTTGTCTTCTCTTTCTCATTACTTGCCACATAAATTTGAATTCTTCGATTATGCTTAAAAGGGTTTTAATTATTTTTTTATAAATTTAACTTATATCCAAAGTTACAACAAATAGACATAAGAGTCACATGAAAATCATCTTTTCCCTAAGGGGCAATGAGTCTACATCCTTCTGATCGAAATCTCAATTCTAGATTTGATATGAATTGCCAACATGAAACCATTTTACATGATATAATTATGAAACAGGTTCGTTGATATTTATCTGTTCACATGGAATTGTAATCCTGGGTTATGCCAATCTACACTATAATTTAGTCCAAATTATTCTTAAACACTTCAATGAAATTTTCTTTTAAGGAATAGATGTCACATTTGTGACTTTAGAGTGTAAAAGTACCGGCCCAAAGTTTTGACATATCCTAGCTAACACTACCCAGAAAATATTTGCTTTTGGGATGAAAGTTACTAGTTTGATCTTGGATGAATAGTCAATCTTCCATTGTAAAACTTTGTGTGCAGTGAAAAAAAGAGAATTTTGGATGAATAGAAAATGTTTCATTGTAAACAATTGCATGCAGTGGTAAATATTTGACAAAAATGAGAATTTCCAAAGAAAAAGAGTCCTAGAGAATCCGGAGAAAGGAAAAGATTAGTGATACATTATGAGATTTTGGGCGAAATATTGATGGTTTGTAGTTGAGAAACGAAGGATAAAGTCTCATGGTTGAAACCCATCCACGCCCGAGATTCAAAGAGTAGTTGTCCTTATGTTCAAAGGTCCAAGAGTAACTACATCACTGACGAGGTTTCCTTCCACGCCCATGTATGCGCACGTGAAATGGTAGAGATGTTTGGTGTGGTCGTTGGTTGAAATTTTGTGTGTTCTTACATGTGGCTATTTGTGATAAGGTTTCATAAGGGACAAAAGGCAAGCTATAAGAGGTTCCAGAAAGACGAAGAAATTGGGAAGAAACTTCTCCCTTAAAAGAATGCCTTTGGCGTAATTAATATATATGGGTTGTGTTAGCACTCTGTGAATCTGTTCGGTTGACAAACAGACGACGAAGGTAACTTTTTCAACCAACTTTGAGACTTGAAACTAGCCTTTCAGATCTGGAGAGGGCTCTCTCAGAAAGGGCGCGGTCTCCACGCAGGATATGGATTTGAGAACAATGGCTAGATTTAATACCTTGGATACAATAGGTTCTGGTTATATCGGTGCAAGAAAGTAAGACTTGGGCTATGGAGTTGATCTGAGGACAAGGTGGGGACAAATGATTCAATGACTGAAATTGAGAGGATAAGGCTAGGCGATCAATAGTCTTCAGTGTAAAACTGTGATGTGTGGCGAGATAAAGTACATGAAGTAACTCAGAGCGTCGTTGCAGGTGAATTCGGAGTTAGCTTTAGAGGAAAATGTTTTGTCTGAGTGGCGCAAACAAGGGGCGTTGTACAATGAATCTGCAGGTTCAAAATTTCATTCCAAAATAGACAGAAAAATATATGAAATAAAGATAACAGGAAGCACATACGCAGAGAAAGAAAGCACAATACATCCAACTGTTACAACTAGAATATTTTCATCAAGTTGTAGGACCTTTGCATTAAATTACGGTCGAAAATCAGTTTACATACAATAGCTGTCATCTACCAAATTTTTGCCAACCAACCTGGCTTACATCGAAAAGATGAAATATATAGACGAGGGTGTCGCTTCAGCTACCCTGTCTCCTAACTGCTAACCCTAAAACTAGGAAAACTAAGCAGCATGCGTCAGAGACTCTTTGCATGGTGCTTTCCAAAAATAGACAATAATCACGTCCGTTCACTCAAGACCACTTGTAGGTTTTCCACTAGGATCTGATCATCGGTTAGGTTTTGATATGGAGAAAATATGTGTCGTTGTATTCCTTTGATCAGGTTTCTCAGCGAACAGGTGTCTGTGAGGTGCTTGTTGTCTTCTATAACAGCTCTGATTTATGTTACGCATTCATTTGTTGGAGGAAACTTTGAAGCAAGCGGTTGTTTGATCGTCACGACCGTTATCAAAACGATATAGTTCTTTGGGAAACATGTCCTTCAAAACTGCCAAGATTTGTCTTATGTTCTTCGGACGTAGAAACGAACACTTGCTAAACTTGTTTTTTCTACACGCGGGCTTCCTTCTTGACCCCTTCTCCTTCTCTGGGATGCTCCATTTGCCTTTATTCCGCTAGTCTTTGTGCTTCTCGTAGCTGTACAATGGTGTCCTGCGCCTCTCTGAGCTGCCTTTCTAACCATGCCACGTTCCCTTCACGATCCTGCGTTGTTGACGCTTCCATAGTCTTTGACGCTAGATGTCACCTCATTTCCATGTTTTCCTGATAGAGTTCAGCGATAGCCAGCTTTACCTACTTCAGTTGCTGAGATGGCTCTTGATTATTCACTCCTGTGATATCCACTCTCCTTGTCCTGCTCCTATTTCCGCGACTCGATCCTCCAGCAGGTTCTATCCATATGGCGCGCATGAATAGTTCTTCAGCTACCGATCTGGCACGTAGCTCTTTTGAAACTCGTGCTTCCATGGTCTCCTTGTTCTTCTTCGGCCTACCCCTCCTCTGAGGCATTTGTTGTTGGGGAGAGGGGGATCCTACTGTCTTCCCTTCTTGTTTGAATCCCTCCACTTCGGATTTTGCGTGGTTTGATCTAGTCTTCTCTGTAGGTAAAAGAATAGCTCCTTTCACATCTTTGGGGATGCTCGCCGCAGGTGAGAACAACTCCCAGTATTTTTGGGGCTCAGAACTTGGGGTTCTGCTACTCCGCGCGCATTTCCTTATGCTCTGAGAGGTCTCCATGGTGTGAAAAATGTGTATTCTGCATGCATTATATCCAACAAACGCACAGGGGGGGGAATTTTGAACAAACTGGACTAGCAAGGGGAAATGCAAACATAGTTCGAGCCTGGTTCTGTGACTAGAGAGAGTGTCGAACATCCGAGATTTATAATGAGTTGGAAAAGAGAGGATATCATGCTGGAGGACAGTGAATTCATGGCGACAAGATGTTCCAAGTTGAGTTGCAGGTTTTCTATGGCAAATCCCCGCGTGTAGGATACAAGTGATACGGTTTGTTGGGTGTGCATGATACGAACGTCATGATTTTTCATTCCCTTGGCTTTCATCATGAACTGATAATAACTATTGTACTTGTTGATACGATTTCCATTAACCACTTATCTCGACCTGGGCACGTAGAGGTTGGTTTCTCAACGGGACTCAACTCTCTTGGAAAAGACATACCCGTACCACTTATACAAGTTTCGACTCTGACATCCCTTCCCTCTTTCAAGGGCCAACCGACCACTTGTTGAATTCGACCTCACGGTGCTACGTACCTGACTTCACATGTTTGGATGCATGGGTCGCGACGTGACTTAAAACCAACTCTTAAATGGAAATAAAAATGGCAACGCTAACAGTTGGCTCCAACAGGGATGCTATCCTCCCTGTGAGGTAGCAAAGAGCAGTAGAACAAGTTCCTGACCATTGGGATTTATTTGACCTATAGACACTGAGAAAAATAATTGATGGACAGAAAACAAACTAAACCTATCAACGCAGCTTCTAAGACTTCAGCATAAACTTATGGCCTTCACTTCGGGCTTCAATTTTCTGCTGACCTACTGACTCGACGCAAAATAAAATGACTATTTACAATGACAAATGACTCAAATGGATTTTATTTCATGAGGTAATGTTTGAGGAACATGTCATTTACAGGGCCCCAATCAAAACTTTCTCCATCTAATCCTTCTAGAAAATAATCATTTTTTCCGCTATGATCGTTGATTCTGAACGGACACGTCCAAAGGTGGTCGAATTTTTCATGCTTCCCTTTACCTTCATTTATCACGTCCCATCTCAAAACTAGATCACCTAACTGGAAATCCTCTGGCTTAGAATGCTTATCGAAGGATTTCTTTATCTTTTCCCGATGGAGCTGCGACCAATTATACCCCTGCTCTCTCGCCTGTTGTGTGTGAATTAGTTGGTTTATTCTCCTTTGTGCATCATTTGGCTCGGCCTCCTATTCTTGCAACAACTTCCTGACGGGCGGTCCCAGGGAAGTAGTGAAGATTTCATCTATGCCGTAAACAATTTGGAAAGGCGACGTTGATATAGACTTCTTGGTGGTGAACCAATCTTCCCACAGCACGTAGATAAGATTTTTGTGCCAAGCTCTCTTGTTGTCTTGCAGGAGTCTTTTGATGATCTTGGTCAAGCTCTTGTTTGAGGATTCTGCCAACCCATTTCCTTGTGGATAGTAAGTCGTGGAATGCCCCAGGGTTATGTTATAATCTTGACAAAATTTCTCCAACCTCTTAGAATTGAATGTGGCTGCATTGTCCGTTATGATCTTAACGGGACACCCAAATCTTGACAAGATGTTTGTCTCCAGGAATTGGATGATGAATGTGTCAGTAGCTTGTTTTGTGGGGATCAACTCTATCCATTTCATGAAATAGTCGATGGTCATGAGTATCCATTTGTGTTGCGCAGAGGATGGCAGATTTATCTCTCCTATGAAATCCAGACCCCATTGCGTGAAAGGTGCTTCAAATGAGATCAGATTTAGTGGCAAGGGTTGTAGCTTTCTTCTTCCATTGAAAATATGACATTCATGGCAGCTGGAGACCTCTTTATACATGTCATCAAAAATTGTGGGCCAGCAATAGCCCACCCTCAGGATTTTGTGCACAGTGGTCTTCCAATAGTAGTGCCCCTCATAGTCATCTCTATGAAATTCCTGTATGGTCCATTTCATGTCGTCCTCCAACAAACATCTCAAAAATACTCCCTCGGGGTCTTTCTAGTAAAGTGAATTGTCCAGGATGCAGAAATTAACCACTTTAAGCTTGAGGAATCTGGCCTTCATCTTACTCGCGCCCGGAGGGGCATGGATATTCTCCAACACATATATGACGTCTGCATACCATGGAAAATCAATAAACTACTGAGGCACCTGCGTAGTTTTTTCTTCTTGAGGATATTTTGACAGATCAACAATGAAATTCATTCCTATAGTGTCGCAATCTAAATGTGCCATTATCTTTGCGAGACCCTGACCTTTGATCAACTTTGTAGGCTTGATTTCAAGATCATATTCTAACATGGCCGCTATCCACTTGCCTCTCCTTCCTTCCGAGTCAGGTTGAGTCAGGATATCTTTTACCTAACTATTGGGTACACAAGCGATGACATGGGAGTGCAATATGTATGTCATGAATTATTTCGAGGCTTTTACTAAGGCGTATGCCTGTTTTTCCATAATGTCATACCTTAGTGGAGCATCGTGCAAGGTTCGGCTGAAATAGGCTATTGGTTTTTCGAAATCTTGTTCGTCCTCCTGTAGCAGTACGCCGACAATAGTGTGCTCTGAGCCGAATGAAAACAGGAGGAAATATTTCGTAAAGTTCGGGTTGGCTAGCACAGGGGATTTAGTCAGTGCCACTTTGATATCCTCAAAATAATTCTTGGCCTCTCAGTTCCACTTGATATTTTTTCCCTTCCTGAGCATGCAAGTTATATGTTTTATGATTTCCGCTAGGTTTGGGATGAATCTCCTCAAAAAGTTCACCTTTCCCAGGAAAGATTGTACCTCTTTTTTACTGCACGGGGTGTCGATCTTCAGGATCCATTAAACCCTGCTAGGGTCTATCTTAATGCCCTCCTTGGAAATTGTTGGCATGTTTACAGGTAGAGTGTGCTTATCATTGATGGCAAGAATAACAACGACGTTGGCAGGTTTACAGGCAGAGTGTGCATGGAAAGAACAACAACGACGACACAGAAGAGCAAGCTCGAGAAGCTCAAGAGGAATAGCGTGAGTGTGCATCGATGGAAAATAGGCAAGGAGAGAACAGTATGAAAGAACAACAAAGCTCAGAAGAGATAGCACATTGCGTTTTCCAGACGTGCAGCCGAGGTCCAAGAGAAGGACTCGCAGAAGGTTCAAAGGTCGAGGCCTTTGACACTTAGACATTCTTCCAGGTCAGGAGGAAGCATAAGCTCTTAAGGAGGAGTGACAGTGACCGTCATATCAGAATATAGTGACCAGAGGAAGCACAAATGAGGAGATCATATCTTAGCCATTAGATCTGAGTGCGTAAACCAACAGCCGTTGGATCCTAAGGAAAGTGCAAGAGACAAGTCCCGAAGTCATCGAAACCATCCATTGTCCAGAGGACACATGGCGAAAGATCATCATTTCGCTGACTGAAAGGTCAAAGGAAGGAGGTGTTCTAACCCCTCGAACTCACGATATGCGAAGTCGTGAAATGACCTGAGCCATAGGATGCAGAGGACACATGGTGAAAGATCAACATTTTGTTGAATGAAAGGTCAAAGGAAGGAGGTGCTCTAACCCCTTGAACTCGTGATATGTGAAGTCACGAAATGACTTGAGTCGTAGGATCCAGAGGACACGTGGTGAGATATCAGCATTTTGCTGACTGAAAGGTCAAAGTAAGGAGGTTCTCTAACCCCTCAAACTCGCGATATGCGAGGTCACGAAATGATCCTGGCCGTTGGAGCCAGAGGACATGTGGCAAGCGATTCGAATTTCGTTGACTTTCACTTTGGAGGAGTCAAAGGAGTGAGGTGTGGGAACTAGCGATACACGAGGTCATGAAAAAATCCTGGCCGTTGGAGCCAAAGGACATGTGGCGAGCGATCAACATTTCGCTGACTAGAAAGTCAAAGGAAGGAGGTTCTCTAGACCTTCCAACTCACGAAACGCGAAATCGCGACATGATATGGATTGTCGGATCACAAAGGGTTCTAGACCATTGATCTTTCACAACAAAGAATGAAGTCTTGAGTCTCGAATATTAATTTTTGACCATTTGATCCAGAGGATACATGGCAGCAGATGAGCAGTTTCGCAGAATTGTGAATCTGGAGAACTACGTCGAGTAGCTCGCAGATATCGGGAAACGTGAAATCTCGATGAGATCTGGACCGTTGAACCACAGAGGGTTGTGGGTCGTTGATCTAGAGCAGGCTTCGGAGAATAGGGACTCGGAAGAAGGGAGGTGCTCTAACCTTCGACATCATCACAAAATCCTGAAATGAAAATATTGATCGTAGTCGTCGATCAGAGGGTGAGATATTGACCGTTGATCTGATACGAAGCACTCTTTGAATAAGTTCTTGGTCACAGCTAGAGGTCATGTCGTCGAAGGATTAAGGGAGGAGCTAGCACGTCACTGGGCTCCACATCGGAGATCACCAAAATCGTAAAGCGCCCTCTTGAATAAGCACTTGGTCACATCTCGTGGTCATGTGAGAGGAAGGAGCTAGCCCAACTAAGCCCCATTTCAGAGATCGCGACTTGGGAAAGTCAATATGCCTCATACCAAGATCCCCAAGGTCGTGAGTTGCGAAGCACCTTCTGAATAGGTGTTTGGTCACCGTCGGAGGCCACATGAAGGAGGAGGCATAGAAGCCAGAGGGGCCATACTTGACTGGTTGAAACTGCCAGAACGCAGTGATGAAATCGGCCTGATAATTCAAGGAGTTGTTGGGCGACTGTCAGAGGAGACGAAGAGTCTCGAGGTAACTTCCAGAGGAGTGTAGACTCATCATAGAGGCGATTGACAGATGGAAAAGGGTCAAAGACTGTTACAGCCAGTGAAGCCAAAGAATATCAGCATAACGACCAGTGATGATGAACGCATGAAGCTAACTGCCAGAAAAGATGAAGAGTGGATATGATGATCATGAGATGACTTGACGAGGAAATGGATGCAGCATAGAGATGTGAAGCAATTCTATGGTTGAGCGAAGTAGAAGGGATGAAAAAGTTGTAGTGAACAACCTGTAGGGAGAACAGTGATGTAGTGAAGAGTATGTAGTGGCATAGTGCATGAAGAATGCAGAAGGTGCACAAAGACTATAAAAACGCAGAACAAAGAGGAGTTGGGGGCTGTTGTTGTGTATGATTCATGCGAGTAGAAGCGGGTTGTGTGGAGCTGTTGAAATGAACAGAAGAGGCGTAGCGCATAGAAAGGAAATGTTTCACAGAGCATAAAACGTAAAAGAACAAAAATCCCAAAGAAGAATGCGAGCAGAGAGACGTTGATGCAAGCAGAGCAGAGCAGTGTAGCAGAACGGTGATGTGACTGGTAAGCCATAAATAAATGTTGTATCACTGTCATAAGTTGTAAAAGGAAAAGATTTATATTTCAAGGTGGTAGGGAGGTTCTAGGGAGGATTGGTGCCCTTAGAGTTTCAAGTGGATGCTTGAAGAACAGGGAGTTGTAGCTTCCATCTAGTTGCAGCCAGAAAAACCAGGGTGGTAGGGTGGTGCAAGGGAGAACTTTTGTTCTCTGTTATACATGTCGGTGCCTGTTTGACTGGAAGTTGGTGCTTCCATCCAATTGGTGCTGGAACACTTAGGGAGTTGGTGCTTCCTTCTAGTGGGTGCTAGAGAAACCAGGGAATCGATGCTTCCTTCTAATAGGTGCTAGAGAAATTAGAGAGTTGGTGCTCTCAGCAAGTTGCAGCTTGCAAAACAGAGGTGGTAGCCTCACAATGAGTTGGTTCTCATAAAAATGATAATGTACAGATTACTTATCATATCAAGAAGAAGAGGTTTTTTCCCTTATGAGTTTTCTCAGGAAATATCTATCTCTATATACTTCATGTGTGTGATTGATGTTGAATATTCTATTGCTTACCTCCCTGCATTATTGTGATTGTCATTGAATGCTTTGTAAATAGTTTAAAATAAGTATAATTGTTTAAGCACGGTAACAACTGATTCACCGCCCCCTCTTAGTTGTCCAACAATTGGTATCAGAGAAATTTCTCTTTATTTAAGGGTAGATCCTAGAGCTTAAACATGACTAGCCATGGAGGAACTTCAACCAATAAGGCCCGCTTGTTCAATGGAACAAACTTTGGCTTCTGGAAAGTTAGGATGAGAACCTACATGATGGCTTTAGGTGCAGATGTATGGGATGTGGTATAGAATGGTTATGTAAAGCCAATTGTACTAGCTAATAAGGATGAAAAGCTAGAATTCAGCTTCAATGCTAAGGCTATGAATGTTATTCTTAGTGGGCTTGCAGAAGCAGAATTTGTAAAAGTTATGCATTTAGAAACTACCAAAGAAATGTGGGACAAACTCATTAGCAGTTATGAAGGTAATGAGAAGGTAAAGGATGCCAAGCTTCAAACCTACAGATTATAGTTTGAACAACTAAAGATGAAAGAGGATGAGACAGTTAACAAATTTTTCTTAAGAGTTGAGGAGCTTGTGAATTCCGTGAAAGGTCTTGGTGAGAAGATGGAAGATGCAGTATTAGTTCAGAAGATCTTAAGATCTTTGTCTGATAGATTCAATCCAAAAGTTTCTGCAATAGAAGAACTGAATGATCTTAAGACTCTGTCTATTGATCAACTCCTAGGAACTCTAACTGCTTATGAAATGAGGATTAGTAAAGATAAATATACCACTAGAGAAGCATATTTTAAAGAAGGAAAGAATGAGGATTCTGAGACTGATGAAATTGAAGCACAATTTGTGAGAAGACTAAAAAAAGGATTAGGAAAGTACCAAGGCAAGTTTCCCTTCAAATGATTTAACTGTGGAAAGATAGGTCACTTTGCATATAAGTGTCCACACAAGAAGAAGGACCAGAACTCTGAAGGTGAAGAGAAGTACAAATCCAAAAGATTTGATAAAAAAAAAAGCTTATGTGTAAACAATGATGACTCTTCAGAAGACACAGATAGTGACTCTTCCTGTGAAGATAAGGTATATAACTTCGTGTTTCTGGCCAAAGAGGATTGTGATAATGAAAGTACAGGAAGTAATGTCAACATTGAATAAGCTGTGGTTGACTTGGAAGGAGAGTTGATCAGTGTCTTAGAAGAGATTGACAGACTCAGAGTTAAGAAGAGAAAACAAAAACAATTGTTGATACAGCTCAAGAAAGGCAGTAAAAAACCTGAAGAAGACTTTTCCCTGCTAAAGGTGGAATTAGAAGAGGTAAACAAAATCGAAGACATTCTAAAACAATAGTTATCAGAAAAGAAGGAAAGATGTGACGCCTTGGAAGAAGAGGTAGTAAAAACCAGAAAAGAGATGGAGAAGTTTAAAGCATTGTATGTCCAAAATATTCCAAGCATGAAAGCCTCAGAAGGATTAACCATCATTCTGAATTAGCAAAGGAACCCAAAGTTGAAAAATGGTTTGGGTTGTGAAGAGGGATCAAGTAGTGGTCATCCAAGCAACAAAGACTCCATCAAGTTTGTCAAATCTACAACCAATGACCACAACAAACCTGCAAAAACAAAGGAAGACAATCAGCCGCCCAGGAGGAGTAAAGAAAAAGGTGTCAGAACTGAATCTATAGAACAAAGAAATAATACACCCTCTGCTCAAGGAAATCATCAGCATGGAAGAAATCGACCTGCTCAAAGAAGACAACCATTTTCTAGGTACAAAGATTTTTTTTATGGATATTGTTTCTATTGTTCTAACTTTGGCCACAAAGTTCTAACTTGTTCCTTAAGATTTATACATGAGAAATCAAGATTACCAAGGAATAAATATCTACCACAATAGAGAATGAGACAGCCAAGAAACAAACAACCATATATTGCAAATTGTCAAATTAAGTTTAGAGACATGCAACTGAGGAGGTCAAGAGATAATAAACAGCCAATGAGTAGACAACGTTGTAACAATCACTTTGACATATTGAACAATGAGCTTGAATGCTATAACTACCATAACTTCAGCCACAAAGATGCAAACTGCCATCTGAAGAACTACAAATCAGATCCAAGGATAAAGCTCTTAGCTAGAAAGGCCAGCACATGGAAAAGGAAATATAGTGAAAAATGTGGTCTAGTACTTTCAACTCAAAAACAAAAAGACTCCTAGAATATAGCTAGTGAATGTTCCAAGAACATGACTGGAGAAAAGGATAAGCTTCTTCCTATAAGCAAAAGCAAAACAAGAAATGTGATCTTTGAAAATGATGAACCAAGTAAAGTCAAGGATAAAGGGATGGTGAGTTTGAGTAATGGCAAAGGAGATTCTCATGATGATCTTCTTATAGATAATCTAAAACACAATGTGCTCAGTATAAGTCAAATGTGTGACAGAGGCTGTGAATAGGCATTCATGTCCAGAGATTGTAAGGTGAAAAATGTAAACTTGGGACAAGTGGTGGCTAAAGGCATAAGGACAGATAATAATTTTTATATTGAATCTCCCCATACAAGAAAAGAAGAAGTGGAAGAAGAATCATGTCATAAGCTGGAAGCAGAAGTTGTGAACCTTAGAAAGAAGGTTGAGAAGTCAAACACCCAAATCAAATTCTTGAACAACTCCATGATCCTGGATGAGATCTTGGATAGACAGAGATCACCAAATGACAAATCTGGTCTTGGATACAACAAGGAATAAATCAATACTCCTAAGAATTCTAACACGGGTCCTTCATTTGTAAAAATGGAAAGAAGGTATGAGAGTGTTTGTAGTGGCTTTTTCTTGTAATGAATTTGGTCATAAAATCCTTCGATTGTAGGCATCATGGAAGAAAAATGAAGTTACTCTAAAAGAAGATTAGAGAAGCGTGACAGGGGGATTCATTTAGTTATGACAAGAAAAGGTTGATGAAGGAGTCCTAGTGAGAGAGATGAGCAATATTGAGTCTGCTACAGAGGACACAGCTGAAGCTGAAGATGAACAGGTCCAAGAATTAGAAGGAGAAAACTGTGAGTTAAATAGAAATACTCTGCAGGACTCAAATAAGAGGGTCCATCCTGTCAGGGGGAGTATATATTGGTTGAATATATGATACCTCCAAAAAATACTGCAACAGCTCAGGGGGAGTGTGTTTTCTTTGACATTGATGTCAAAGGAGGGAGAAAAGGAGAGATCTGAATGCTACAGTTGGAGATCTAAGTAAACTGTGCAGTCGTTCAAGGTTGCCATCAATGCCAAAGGGTGAGATTGTTGGCATGTTTATAGGCAGTGTGTTCTTGTCATTGATGGCAAGAACAACAATGACGTTGGCAGGTTTATAGGCAGAGTGTGCATGGAAAGAACAGAAATGACAACATGGAAGAGAAAGCTCGAGAAGCTCAGGAGGAATAGCGTGAGTGTGCATCAATGGAAAACAGGCAAGGATCGAACAATATGCCGGAACAACAAAGATTAGAAGAGATAGTTCTTTTGCGCTTTTCAGATGTGTAGCCGAGGTCCAAGAGAAGGACTTGCAGAAGGTTCAAAGGTCGATGCCTTTGACACTTAGACATTCTTCTAGGTTAGGAGGAGCGTCAGTGGCCATTGGATCAGAATCCAATGACTAGAGGAAGTGCAGATGAGGAGATCAGATCTCAGTCGTTAGTTTTGAGTGTGTAGACTAACAGTCGTTGGATCCTAAGGAAAGTGCATGAGACAAGTCCCTAAGTCATCGGAACCGTCCATCGTCCAAAGGACACGTGGCGAAAGATCATCATTTCGTTGACTGAAAGGTAAAAGGAAGGAGGTGCTCTAACCCCTCAAACTCGCGATATGCGAAGTCACGAAATGACCTGAGTTGTAGGATCTAGAGGACACGTGGCGAAAGATCAGCATTTTGTTGACTGAAAGGTTAAAGGAAGAAGGTGTCTAACCCTTCGAACTCATGATATGTAAAGTCGTGAAATGACCTGA
>JASDQU010191214.1:0-20122 GCA_032191745.1 Picea mariana
CCCAGCCAAAGTGTATCGGTTGAAGAAAGCCTTGTATGGCTTAAAGCAAGCTCCAAGAGCTTGGTACAGCAGAATTGACACCTACCTGATCAAAAGTGGCTTCAACAGAAGTCAAAATGAACCAACACTTTATACCAAAATAGATCAACATGGTAAAATACTAATTGTATGTTTAGATGTTGATGAAATGATTTACACAGGAAATCTAGAGCTAACAGATTTCAAGCATGCCATGCAATCTGAATTTGAGATGACAGATCTTGGCATCATGAAATATTTTTTAGGCATTGAGGTTCATCCATCAGCCAAATGTATTTTTGTCTGTCAGCAAAAGTATGCAGCAGACATACTCAAAAGGTTTCGCATGGAAGGATGCAATCCAGCGGAAACCCCCATCCCTTTAGGCACAAAATTAAGCAAGGATGATGAAGGTCCCACAGTGGATTCTACTTTATACAAAAGTTTAGTCGGCAGTTTGTTGTATCTTACAACAACTAGGCCAGACATCATGTATGCAGCTAGCCTTGTTTCCAGATTCATGGAATCACCCAAGGATTCACACTGGAAAATGGCAAAACGGATTTTGAGATATGTAGCAGGAACACTACATTTTGGTTTATGGTACACTAAATCTGATAGTAATCAACTCTCTAGTTACACAGACAGTGACTTTGCAGGCAACCTGGATGACAGGAAAAGCACATCAGGCTATGTTTTTCAACTGGGCACGAACCTGATTTCATGGGCATTGAAGAAGCAGCCAATAGTATCAATATCTTCTGCAGAGGCAGAGTATGTCGCTGCTACCTCAGCTTCTTGTCAAGTTGTATGGCTCAGAATATTATTGAAAGACATGTCACAAACAGAGAAGGATCCAACTCCTATCTTCTGTGACAACACATCAGCAATTGCATTATCCAAGAACCATGTGTTCCACAAGAAAAGTAAACACATTGACACTCGGTTTCATTTCATATGCGAGCTTGTCAATAACGGTGACATTGCACTACAATTTTGTGGTTCTCGAGATCAACTTGCTGACATCTTCACCAAGCCACTAGGAAAGTCAGTTTTTGACTTCCAGCGACAACACTTAGGCATAGTCAGTGCTGCTGATTGTAACTGTTGAGTCTAAGAGGGAGTGTTAAATATATTGTATCCTCAATAGACTAACCGTACACTGCCAACTGTACTGGACAGTTGTACTTTCTATTTTTGTCTTGCTTGAGCATATATAAGCTCAACTATTTCCTATTGTTAGGAAGCTCTTCAGAACTCTTCTGTACTTCTTTATACATTTGAATATACTATTCTTTTCTCTCTGCATTTTCTCTGTGCTTCACAATTTATCAAAAGCGAGGTTACTTATAACAACATCAATTCAGACAAATTACAAAGTAAACTGCCCAACTAATTCAATACAATACTGAATCAACTGGAAAAATGCACAAGCAATAATCCACAATCCACACAATAGACAACAACATTTCACCACAATGAAAAATTGACATGTTACTTTGGAAACCCAAACCTGAAAATTGTTGGGTCTGTAAACAAACAGAGAAGCTGAAGCAGATTTGCAACAGAAATCAAGAGACACACAATAGCGATCACACATAAGACACAGGTTTACATGGTAAAACCCCTTATAGAGAAACATCCATGAGAAAAGGTATCAATATTCTTATTTCTCAGCTCAATAATAGAGATTACAATCACCGGTCCAGGATTACACCCTTCAATCACCCTTATTTATATCCTTCCTCCTACAATTACAAGAAACCGACATAGTAATTGATTATTTTAATTTAAGCCAATTTGTTTCAACACATTGAACAACCTTACCAATTTGTTTCAACACATTGAACAACCTTACCAATTTCTAGAATTGTAGGATTTGTTGGAAACCACCTTATCCTCAAAAGCTGGATAATTGGTTGTCACATTTAACAATCTCCACCTTGACAACAATTTACCTAATACTTTGCCATGGTTCATTCATCACCTTTCCTGCAAGCCAAGAGAGGCCAAACACCACTGTAACTTCTCTAACAATATTCGTTTTGTGAACATGTTTGCACAGTTTGCTTGTGTATGGACCACTCCACCTCCATTAGCAACCTATCTTACAAAATGATGTCTTCTCCCATTTTGATATGTTGAACTGTTAGTCAAATGCACAACACTTTGACTATTGACACGTGCTTAAATTGTCATATTTTCAGCACTTGTTCAATACTTTTTTCTTTACCATTTTTCCATCGTTCATTCTGTTTTGATATCTTTCTCGATTTGTTTTACTTTTTCACATAAGTATGAATCTTCTCCCATATGCCATTTTTATGCTATTGTTACATATTCATAAGGAAAAATGTTACCTTCTTGCACAAACAATGCTATGCATGAGCAATTACAGTGGCTGCAACTCCTCTACAAGTGCTGCAACTCTGAGCATGACATGGCTGTTGCAACTCTAAGCATGACACAACTGCTACAACTCCTCTACAAGTGATGCAACTTCGAGCATGACACAACTACTGCAACTTTGAGCATGACACAACTGTTGCAACTTTGAATGTGGCCCCAGTTACTGCAACTCCAAGACAAAGTCTTCCAACACATCAATCAACATTACAACTATTGTTAGAGATTACTCCTCACAATAGAAAGACGACAAAAGGCAACTGGACAACCAAGAGAGAGATTAATTCATCTTCCAACTATTGCACAACTGATCCAAGTTAGCATATGCATGTTCTTAAAAAAAAATGACAATATCAATGTAAACAGACGAACAACCTGATTCTCATGGCTGTCCATCGGTCTCCTTGTTTTATTTAGACATTGAATGTATTGTATAAAAACCTCAGCTTTCCTTAAGCTCAGGGAATGATTATGGTGATAGAATACGACTGTATTGTAAAACTTAATACTTTGGCAATATAATTTCCTTTTCTTTTCTTGTTTGAGTGATGATGTGTTGAGATTTTGTGTGATTTTGATTTCGTAGTCCAATGTCTTGTCTAAGGGGGTAGGACCTGTTATAGTGCAAGTTGTATGTTGGGAAAATCCCGACCCAAACACAAAGCAAGAGATACAACTTGAGAATCCTACACCCAATGTCACCTCAATGTAGGTCCCACATTTCAAGGGTGACTAGGTCACTCTAGGGAGACGATCCCAGTGACCCTAGGGGGAATGAGATGGATATGGATAGAGATGAAAGTGAAGCCACTAGAGGTCATGTCTAAGTGGAGTTAAAGGTGGGAAGAGATGCCTTTCAAGTCAAGTGATTGTTTCCCCAAAAGTATAGTACTTCTCCAAATGATTGTACCTGCTCGAGACACAAGAAAATCCAACTTGCAATGATATATGTTAGTATGGATCACTAAGTTAATGTCATTAATTTGCAGCAATAGATGATAGTTTATATCAACAAGTAAGACATTCAAATCAATATGTAAAGCATAATATCAGTCAATAGTATTATGAATGAGTATGGTAATCAAGTATGAAGGAAAAATGGCACTTTAAGGCTAAATAAAGCACGTTGTTATAACAATGTATTTTCTGCAAAAAATTGCAGCCTTATAGCTGTAGCATTCAATGGCATGCAAAAACAAAATTAACCATAGAAAAGTGCCAATAAATAGCCCAAAAGGTGCACCCTAGTTAGTAGAGTAAGTGAGGAAAATTAGAGAGCTAGTCTAGGGTTAGTTTAGGAGTTAAGAGAGTGTTAGCAGCTAGGGTTATGCATCCCTAATGGCTGTAGGTTGAAGTTTGTAATAGTAATTAGAGTAGTAGGAGAGAGGGGACACCCTAGTAGGGGAATAATCCTCTCAATAAAGCAAACCAACTTCAAGCAAGAAACCTTTCAAAACATCAAAATTTGTGTTTCCCAAGGCAATGATTTTATATTTCCAATGCAAAAAATATATGACTGGTGCCTTTACTATTGGGTTAATGGAGTCAAATGAAGTAAGAGCTAGATAAGCTACCTCCTTGGGGTGTAATCCCTTTTACTTCCCAAGGCAAGTTTCTCTAGCGAGGGTTTAAGTTAAGAGGGTGTATGTCCTTATACTTCTCTTAGCAAACCCTTGTTCAATCAATAATATGAAGCAATAAAATGATGAAGACTATGGTGGGGGTGTATGCCCTTATACTTCCCACCTAGCTCCTCACACAACAATCCTTGACTTGAAAAGAATGATAGCATAAGAGTAGAACACCATACCTAAATCAAGAAAGATGCCAAGATAATCCACCATAAAATCTAGAAAAACATCATCCAAGGCTAGCGCCTCACTCCTCCACCAACCATTCATTAAGATAGCCATAAACAAGTGCACAAGAGAATAATAGAGCCAAAGATAGTGAAAATTTCAGACCAATAATTCTCACAATGAGGGAGAGTTATGTTAAACTGAGATCTTATGATCTCTTATTTATACAAATGTCACCAAGGTGACTTGTCCACAAATTAAGGGGTAAATTGCAAGATTAGGGTTCAACAACCTTAATATTTCCCCCTTAACAAAGTAATATTAAACAATTCATTTAAAATTTCACTTTTTTCACAAATAAAACCCTAATTAGATGGACATCACCCCTTTAGGGGACGTTTTGGCACAAGGAGAAGGTCGTTGGTGATGTAGGAGGGTAGTAAGACTTCCCAAAGCCACGTGTCAAGCATACAAATGTATTCCTTCATGGTCAAAGCCTCAAAAACTTCAAAACGTCCAAGTGAAAATGCATACCATCTCACCACCATGCCCTAGCCCCCCAAACATGACGTTAATCTCAAATATGGGAGGGTTGACGAGGTGTCCTATTGGGTAGATCTTGCCCTAGGTCAAGGAGAGCTTCCAAGAGATCCCTCTCTAAGCCATGTAAAGTGGATGAAGTAGTTGGGGGTCAAGACTCAATGGGAATAGGGATCATGACATACAAGGGGTCGTAGTGTCTCATTCATGGGTGCCTTTGTGGAGGGTGTGTGGTACCTTCATCTGGAATGCACTTTTTCCAAGCCCATCAATTGCCTTTTATCTTTCTTTATTTGTTTTCTTTCAATACAACATAATGAGATTTTTAAGGTCACTACCCTAGCGTGGTGACCAGATGATGACAATGTCACCCAAAAACACCTAGTGGAAATGAGAAGGCTGGCTCGTGATGAGACCCCGTTTCTCTCAGCCATGCAATTGAGAGCCATTGCCATGGTTTGGTGACCAGATGATGACAATGTCATACCACTAGATATTCATGGATGTGATAGGTCAACTCGTGATTAGAACTCCTATCCTTCATCTACCCTTTTAAGCGTTATTTATTATATTGTGGGCCCCCTTTACTCAAAGATAAGCATTTCATTGCTTTCTTGGGTGATCCCTGGGCGAAGCATGTGTAAGGTTTATACAAGGATTTTATCTTTTACCAAACATCAACCCCTATGAGCATTCAACCCCTTCTTCCCATAGAATGAGGGACAAGCCCTTCTTGGGTCAATACACCCTAAAATTGATCCGGATTATTTTCGGCACGAAATGAGAGCAGAGATATAATAAAGAAATGTACAGAGATATCTCAGATATTTAATAATATAGCAGAAATGTATCAGAGATGCAACCATAAACACAGAGATACAATAATACACAATTTTTTATTAATGAGCAAAAATGTACAAAGACTATAAAATACAGAGTGAAACACTCGCTAGAATGGTGGCAACTTATCTCTGGGAAGAGATGTGAAGGCTACTCACATCCCTAAGAAGATGATTGTTACAATGAGGCTCCAAAGGCCTTTTTAACATAAGTAAAATACAAAACCCTAACCCCGGAAGATGAAAAACCAAAAGTTTTGCGGGCCCCAATGGGGGTAGTTGATATGTCAACTTCCCGGGGGAGTAACTTTTGCATACAATCTCCGTTTGGGTCTCTCGATACACTGTTGGAAAGGTCTAACCGAGAAGAACGATTTTCAAATTACAATATCCATTTGGGGCTCTCGATACACTGTTGGAAAGGTTTAACCGAGAAGAACGATTTTCAAATAGCCCAGGCCAGTGCCTCTAGCAGTCCCTTGGACCCCAAATCCCCCAAAAAATGTCTTTTAGGGCTTCAAAATGGCCCTGAAAATTTGGAACCCGAAAAACTGTCAAGGTGGAAAATTGTTTTTCGAGCCAGTGGAATAGGTGGGTGGCCACCGATATCCACCTGGATAATCCTCCCTCCTTAGGAAGCAATGGTCTCCATTGCATTGAGTTCCCGGGGGAGAGGGGAAAGTGATTGCTGAATCTAAATCTTGGTGAGTTGCTTGCCTTGCTGGAGACGTCGTGCTTCTTGGTTTGTAGAAGGTTTTCACGAACCTACTGTTGGCGGGGTTGAATCTGTTCAACCAATCGGGCTACCTGAGATGACTGTGTGAAGAAGGAATTTTTGTGCTTTGCTGCAATCTTGTCGAGCTTCTTTTGTTGGATAAAAGGTGCTTGGTCCAAGACTGTAGTGGTTACAATATCCTTTTGTTCACCTTCTGAACAGATTGTGAAGAAGCTGAATTTTGTAGTATGAGATACTACATTGCGACACTGTTTAGGTGGAATAGTAGTCAGAACTATCTCTAGTATTCTATAGAAACAATGACACTACGGGGTCGAGACTCATAAACAACATGGCACTTCCACATATATGGTTGGACCAAGAGAACATCAAAAACATCCAGTGGGGAAACATCACATTATACCTCATCCTTGAAGGGTTGGATGTCGTATGGCAATCATCACTGCTGGCTGACACAGAGATCTTGTCCCTGGCAAAGCCACCCGATGTTTTATGGTTGTGGGTGTGGTGTTGTCGACAATCCCAACTGTTTGACGACCTCTGCTGAGATGAGGTTCTTTTGACTTCCGCTATCAACAATAAAATACAGTGGGGTCCCCTTCACCCACATCTGTGAATGAAAAAGGCACTCCCCCTCTTCAGGATCTATTGGTTCTTCTGGTTGAATTGCTACAGTCATGAAAATAGCAGTGGGGTTTGCGTCGATGATCTGTCTTTTACCAATATTTTCAAAATCAGATTTCGAATCAGGGTTTGGCTCCTTGTCTTTGATCTCGGCCACCGATGACTATTTTGAGCAACGTTCATCGGTGTTGTACAAGGGGGTTTTGTGGAAATCACACCATTTTCTGGTGTCCTTCTATGTCTTCCCATGACCCTTCTTTTCCTGTGGCTTGGACTGGTTTTCAGGAGGCTGTTTGTTAGAGCCATCTTTATCATACTTTGGCTGTTGCATATTTGCAGATCAAAACTTCCATTTGTTTTGGTGCTTAATTTCTGCTCAATTTTAACATCATATCGATAAGCAACACCGAGTGATGAAATGTACAGAAAATCCATTTCAGTTTGGATGTATTTGTGTAGAGCCCCACGATATTTCAGAACCAAATGTCGTTCAGAGTCTTTGATACCCAACTTGGTGCGCAATGTATGGACGGTATTGGTGAACTCTAGAACTGCTTGACCCCTCTCTTGTCCCAGTGTGGTCCATCTCATATACTGGTCCTCATAGTTTCCAACAGGGTAATACTGTTCCTTTACCGCGTCCACAAAAAATTACCAAGTGGGATTGGCCCCATATATTCCAGAATCTTCTGTGGAACTTTTCTCCCAGTAAGTTTCCCACCAATGTTTGACATGGGGGAGAGATTTAAGGAGTGCGAAGGTGATCTTTTCCCTGCCGAAAAAATGGTGAACATAGAAATAACCTTCTAGCATATTTAACCATTTGTCTAGGGCATCCACATCTATCTGACCTTATAAATACATGAATATCAAAATTAACTTGTAACTTGAAAGGAGAGGTGCTTCCAAAGTGGATGTTTGATGAATATGCGCCTGTTGCTATCGACAGGCATTGAAGGATGTGGGAAAAATTCTCCATCATTTTATCCCTCTTTTGCGTGAGAGCTTGCTCAAGCAACAGATTGATAGAATCGTATGCTCCGTCGTTTTTATTTTCTTCCGCCATGGAGGGTTTCTTGGGTGTGTGAGAGCAATTGTCTTCAAGAGAGACAAGCTTGAGACCCAACTGGCTATACTTGGACCTCGTCGGGGACATGCACTGAAAAAACCGATCAAGGGAAACTTGCTCTGATACCACTGATACGGATTATTTTCGGCACGAAATGAGAGCGGAGATATAATAAAGAAATGTACAAAGATATCTCAAATATTCAATAATATAACAAAAATGTATTAAAGATACAGTAATACACAATTTTCTGTTAATGAGTGAAAATGTACAAAGACATTAAAATACAAAGTGAAAGTCTCACTAGAATGGTGGAAACTTATCTCTGGGAAGAGATGTGATGGCTAATCGCATCCGTAAGAAGATGATTGTTACAATGAGGCTCAAAAGACATTTTTAACATAAGTAAAATCCAAAACCCTAACCCCGGAAGATGAAAAGCCAAAAGGTTTGCAGGCCACAATGGGGGTAGTTGATACATCAACATTTTGGGGGCGTAACTTTTGCATACAATCTCCGTTTGGGGCACTCAATACATTGTTGGAAAGGTCTAACCGAGAAGAACAATTTTCGACTGGTTCAATCCAGTTCCTTTGACAGTGCCCTGGATCCCAAATCCCCCAAAAACGTCGTTTAGGGCCTCAAAACGGCCCCATAAGTTTGGAACCCGAAAAATTGCCAAGGTGGAAAACTGTTTTTTGAGTTAGAGGAATAGGTGGGTGGCCACCAATATCCACCTGGATCAAAGATCCCAAGAGATAAGGAAATGGAGGGGAACAATGATGGAAAGTGGTAAGTATGGTCGAGAACAGTACAATGGATCATTAAGAGAGTTCCCAGTAGAAAACCCATTCCCAAGGAAAACCACTTACTAGGGCACAATATCAACCACAAAGGTGAAGCAGGGAAAAGACATAATGTCCAAGCATATATCATGAAATCTAGAGAAATATAATATACAACATAATCAAATGGCTTAAATATTGAAATGATGCTCACCATAATACTGACTTGTACCTCATGGAGCAAGGCCCATTGCCTTCCGAAAACCACCTGATGTGGTGGATGCCATCTGCAAATCCGTGACCATCTGTGGTGGTGAGTGGATTTTCCATCTGCGCAAAAGGGTACTGCTGGTCATGTAGTTTCTCGACACGCCATATCTGCAACCTGAGGGCCTCGAGACATAATCCCCTTAGTTATCCACAAAATGGGGATACCAGGCCCCCTTCCTTAGTCAGGTACTGTCTGTACATTAAGAGTAGGATTAACATTTCATTGTTCATTTAATTATGTAGTTATTTTCTCTCTTTATATTGTTGCAATTCCAGATTTCGTAAATAGTTAATTGCAATTCCCATGTGGTTAATATTTAGTTCCTTTGTGTTGTGGGTTATTCAATAATAAGTTTCAACTCAGTGTTGATTCGATCTCTGTAAGTTTGTAATTGCAGACATTGCTGCAACTTTCATTGCCACAACTTCCGTTCCTGCAACTCTCATTGTCGCAACTTCCGTTGCTGCAACTCCCGTTGTTTCAATTCTCCTTGCTGTAATTTTCGTATTGAAACTCCGTTGCTGCAACTCTGTTTCCGCAACTCACATTGATGCAACTCCGCTTGCAGCTTTACTTTATTTTTCTTTCTTTCAGATTTGTGAACAACTTTGTTCTTCAGTTGATTGAGATTGATATTCTATTGATTTTTCCAATTGTCATTTAATGTCAAACACATAACTATTACAAAAAGTCAAGATCATCACCATACTTGATCAAGTCACCATTAGATATTAGCATAATTTTCCTTTCCGCAAGAGATTTACTTTCCACAAGTGTGATTTCCTTTTCCTGCAAGCGTGATATTTATTTTCTACCAATTCCAAAAGTAGTGTAGATTGGTGACTTAATTGAGCATCTTAAAATCTTGATTTGTGACATCAAAAGTACTACAACTCAATAGAAATTACAACACTACACTTGCATATACAATGGGCGACAGTTCGTAAGTGGGATACAACCTCAGATTGATAATTAAATGTTCAACTCTTTAGTTTCTTACTAAATCAATTAGGAAGTAATTGAAAACTCTGTCAACTACCACATAACACCTTATCCTGCACTTGTCCAAACTTACCCAATAGATCATTGCATTCATGCAAGAAATAACATGAGGTAGATATATTCTTGTCCAAATCTCTTGCAAGCTATGAATCAACACAACCACTGATTAAATCATTGCAACCAATGTAGGCGATACTCGTTCCTCTAAAATACCGAAACAACCATTTCACTTCGATACCTGGATTTTCCATGTATCTACTAACAACACCAACTGCATGTGAAATATCTGAAAATTTCATCGCATACATCAAACTTCTTACTAAGATACGATACATGAGACATACAACCCTTTTTTTCTTCATTACTAGGACATAAACCTAAGGAAATCTTACAATGGAAAGCCAAAGGGATATTTACCAATTTCACATTATTTGTACAAAATTTCCAGAGTATCTCCTAAACATATTTTTTTTTGTGATAACCAAAGCTTACCATCTTTTCTGTCTCTTTGCATTTCCATCCCCAAGATTTGTTTTCGTTACTCCTAGATCCTTCATATCAAACGTCTTATCCAACTGAGCCAACCTGCTGTTCTCAACCATGCTTGTGCTTGCTACAAACATAACATATAACACCAAGATAATGAATATGCCATTAAAATTTTGGAGTAAACAAAATGGTGATACTCACTTGTGAAATTTTGGCTCACCATAAAGGAATCAAAATTATTGTACCTCTGTCTTCTCAATCTTCAAGCCATACAATGACTTATTGAGTTTGCAAACAAATCCCCTGTTGCGATTCTGAACTAACCTTTCTTACTTTTCCATATACATCTCCTTATCATAAACGCCATGTAAAATTGTTTTTACATCCAACTACTCTAACTCAAGATCAAATAACATAACTAGTTCTAACACAACATGAATAGAAACAATATTAACAACTAGTGAAAAAAATTCATGGAAATCAATACCTTCCAAATACCCTTCCGCTACCAGTCATGCTTTTTACCTTTCCTTTTTACTATGTATGATTTTATGAAAGGAGATTCATCAAACACTACATATTTGTTAATGGTGATTTTTGGGTAGTAGGATCCCATAATTTGTATCCCTTAACACCATCACAATGACCAACAAAGATATACTTATTTGATTTGGGTCCTACTTAGAACCTTGGTAAGAGTAGAAGCATTACAACCAAAAACTTTCACATTTGAGTAATCACAAGATGACCTGTCCATACCTCTTCCAGAATCTTCCAAACTTTTTCAACTGATGGTGATAGATTTACCAGATAACATGACTATTTTTTCCCACCACTTTTGCTGCAACTTGGCATTATTGAGCATGTTCCTTCAATCCCAACTTCCTTGTAATAATTTTCAAATTCCAAGGATGTGAACCCACCTCCATCATCTATTCTCCAACAGTTGGTTTACCTTCTAGTACTCTTTTTCACCCAAAACTCTAAACACATCATCCTTTCTATAGAGAATATAGACCCACCTTTTCTAACCTGGACACCTTCATTGCTCCACCTCGAACTTTGCATTCGAAATTTAGACCAAATACGACCAAGTTGGCCAAGTGAGCTTGACACCCACTGATCTCCAGGCCCATTCACAATAGATTTTTAGTGCTCCACCATCACTGTTATTTCTCCTTTTACCAACACTCTGTGCCACTTCCATCCTTGAAATGCCTTTCAAGTAGATACACCTCATCAAATAATTCAATAATTGGCTCCCTAATAGCAACACTATTTCCATAACCAAAGACACTAAAATCAATATCTGCTTTGTACTCCATCCTAGTGACACACACACCAAGGAACAACACAACACAAAGCTTCCGCTTCTAGGTTCGATTATTGACCCAAACCTTGGGCTCCAAATTTCGAGCAGCCCCATGGAAATCTATGAGGGTTTTCAAGAACCAAATCCAGGGGATCGAACCAGGGACATATGGACAATGCCCATAAATACTACACAAATTTATTTCTACTTGCAAAGCAAGATTTGTTGCTAAAACTCCCCATTCAAAAAAATCCAATCAAAACCTAGAATCTCTTATGAACACTTTCCATGACCATCAAAAACATAAATATTGCTGGTGGTCGTCACCCGTTAAAGTAAAAAAAGTTTTGACTTGTTTCTCTCTTTATTTTAGACAGTTTTAGGGTTATAATGCAAACTTATGGCTAACTAGGCCATTCAACCTTTTACATGGCTAGCTTCTTTTCTACATCATCTCCCAATTTGTGTATGATATTTGTTGATGGGAGTAGCTCATATTAGAGAGGAAAAATCTTATAAGAAAAATTTGGATGCTTTTAGTGTTTTTCGGGATAGGAAATCAACAAGGAAAAATAAAAAATGTTTTTCCTTAAACACAAGTTTAGAGCTCATATGAAGACTACCAATATCCTTCGAGTGGACATGGAGGAATTTCCAACAAAATACCTTGGATTTCCATTAACAACGATAGGGATGGGCATAGGAAATTGGGTAATTATGAGTGGTCAAAGTGAGGCACTGCAAAAAATGAAGGTATTCTTAGAGAGTTTCTATGGCAAGCTAAATAATCCAAAAATAATTTATTAGAAATAAATGAAGAAATGTAATTGTTGGAAGATTTTTACAGTGTTGTCAATGGGTTTGAGGTTGTTAGAGTGTAGGCAGATAATTGATAGTTTGTTAGATAAGTGGCAGTAAGAAAGGCCAGTTAGATATGTATGTGTTCAATTTCTATTCATTTTTTAAGGGATTTGTTGATTTCTAGAAAGCCTATATATATATATATATATATATATATATTTCACTATTCAATATATGAAATAATAACTAGCTCTTTCTGCATACAATTCTATTCCCTTTGTGTGTTTAATTTTTGTTTTGGTATTAGAGCTTGGTGTGAGAGGCTGTGAGGAAGAGGTGCTCTGTGAGAAGAGTACATAATAGTCGTGAGAGTGATAGAAGTTGTCATGGAGTAATAACTCCATTAGTTAATGTGAGGAGTTGCATGCTGTTTAGAGGATTCACTGTTGTCAGTGGGTGCTTCTAGTAAGAGGACAAAATGGTGAGAAATTGATTTTCTATTTTTGAAAGAGTGAGCCACCATTATTGTGGGTGTATACATGTGAGATAAATGCATGCTGTGCATTCAATGTGTTGAACGATGTGTTTGTAACAACATTGTGAAAATGGTTGTGCAAGTAAAATTGTTATTGTAGATAATTCCTCTTATTTATTTTGCTACTTAGCCATGTCAAATGTAATGGATTCCTATCTAAATGAAGCATATAAGTTGGATTGAATTATATAAATTGGAAGTTTAATATACATATTTTGTTGGAAGATACAATGCATGAGAAATTGTGAGTGGATCTTGTTATCATAGGATTTGTACCTATACAAAGCCCAACACAAGATCCCCAAATCTTTCATAACTATGGAAGAAACTACCTCTGTCACCTTAATAGGATATTCCCTCATTTTAGTGATGGAAGAGGTCCACCACAAGGGAGGATTCTTTAGTGACCTCAAGGGATCAAATAACAAGTTTATTAGCCAAGCCTATCGCCCCCTATCTTGATCACCAAATGGTTGGTCTAGGTCAAGGAAATGAAGAGGTTGTGAAGTAGTTTATTGTACCTGCCTGGAACAAGAACACTTTGTAGCATATATATAACAACTTCCAAGCCAAATAATGAAACAATGACCTCTTTAAGACACTAGACAAGTTAGTTAGCTGTGACTATTGCAAATTGCAGCAATAAACTAGTCTTATAACAACAATAAGTATTTTGCAACAACAACAAGATAAAGTGCTAAAAAATACCAAAATTGACCATGAAATTTAAGCATGCAACCAATGGAATATTATCCAATTGTTAGATGTTGTTTTTGAGTGAGTTAAGCCACCTTTAGATGAGTGTATGCAACAAATTAATGCAGTTTAAGATGGTTGTAGAAAACTTTTATAACAACAACAAGTAATTTAGTGAGTTTTCTAGGTTTAAAGTTAGTATAGTTAGTAGAATGCTTGAGAGTTCTGAGAGAAAGGTTTATCGATAAATTCACCACACAAGTTGCTTCAAGATTAGTGCCTTTCTAGGGTTATTGAGTCCCTAATGCAACCAAGCTTGAAGGTTAATCTACTTGAAACTAAGAGGTAGGATCTAAACCCCAAGATGCAAGCACATTTGGGCCTTAGGCTTTAGATCTTGAGGAGAAGGATGTATAGGGTGCAAGCACATTTGGGCCCTAGAAATAGTTTCTCCCTTCTTGTAGCTTTGACTAGGTCAAAGATCAATTATCTAGGGATAAAATCCTAAAGTGATAACACTTTAGGGCCTTAGGGTTTTAACCCTAGAAAGGAAAATTCATTGTTTTTAGACAAATAAAACCTTGTGAGAGGAAGAAGAACATATGTTCCTCTCTTAGGGTTTCAATAAACAAGACTTCTTGTAACAAAATAACAATTTCACCATAAACATTAATAACATAAACAAGAATTTCAGAAATTTACTTCATCCGAGAAACCGAGATATTTTAACCTCAATTGCAAAAATATCCATCCAAAATCAGCAAACCATCCATAAAAGATCCTTTTCAAGCATAGCACATGCGAGAGAAAGATGTAGTAAACCCAAAATCTGAAAATTTCAGAAGTAACACCTCATAATGGTGAGGAATGATGATCATCCAAATGAAATAAGTGCTAGACTTTATATATGAGCATAGGATAGCGCTTTTGTTCATATAACATAACATAACAATGTTTTAAGTGGGGCTGAACCCTCATTTAACCCTTTACAAATGCTAAAATGCAAAAAATAAATCACAAGAGGCCACATGTGTGAGACGTCAAGCCCTCTTGGGCAAGGAAGATGCCTCAAAATGCCATGTGGCCCCAATCCAGAGTAAGCTGGGAGTAAGAGATTCCTCTCCTCACCCAAAGTCATGCCAACCATCCATGTGTGCACCAAACCCTAACTGTGTCATACCATAGAAGGTGATGTCATCACCAAAATAGGGCTAACGTCCAAGATCTAGGTGATGCATTCAAGTCTTGGGGAGATGCATCTCATCCCTCTCATGTTTCTAACTATATGCTCATGCAATGTCCCTGATTCTCGTGAAGAATTAACTTTGGAGTGCTCTGCCCAACCTATGGGCTTCCAGTCCATACATGTGCCATCATGACTGAATCTGCTGATACCAAGACCATTCATCCACCATTCAAGGTTTTGAGGATGTGAGAGCCGATGTTTGAGGGTGGTGAGTCACTGGATGACCCACTAATCCATCACATGTGCCAAGGCCTTGCAAATAAAGGCACATCGTCTGAGGTACAGGCTTAATACATCCCTCAAGGAACCATGTCAGGGCCATCCAAAACAAACCAACATATAAAGCAAGGTTAACCAAGGTTCATAAGTAATATTAGTCCTTAAAGCATGAAAAGTAAGTTGTAACTTAAGATATAAGTTATGTAAGACAATTCACCTCAGTGTCCCCTTCAAGCATCACACCAGCCCAAGACTCCAAGTGAGTTGACAAGTTTAAGTATGGGAGGGCCTTCATCCAACCCTATTAGGTGTCCCACCTAGACAGGAAATAAAATAATCTAGGTAGAGGGATAGGCCCCGAGAGTGATAGGAAATAAAGAAACCCTTCAAGAGTAAGTGTGATAGTGATATGGTTTTAGGGCTTACTGATCCAGATTATTTTCGACACAAAATGATAGCGGAGATATAACATAGAAATATACATATATATTGAAAGAGAAACAAAAATATAACCGAGATATATCGGAATATAACCAGAGGAAAAGGTATACAATAATACACAATTCTATTAATGTGCGAAATGTACAGAACTGTAAAAGTACAAAGTGAAAGACTCGCTAGAATGGTGGCATCTTATCTCTGAGAAGAGATGTGATGGTTACTCGCATTCGCAAGAAGATGATTGTTACAATGAGGCTCCAAAGGAATTTTTAACATAACTAAAATAAAAAACCCTAACCCTGGAAGATGAAAATCCAAAAGGTTTGCGGGCCCCAATGGGGGTAGTTGATACGCCAACTTCCCGGGGGTGTAACTTTTGCATACGATCCCTGTTTGGGGCACTCGATACACCATTGGAAAGGTATAACTGAGAAGAACGAATTTCGAGTGTCTTAAGTTAGATATTTTGGCAATCATTTGGGACCCAAATCCCCAAAAAACATCGTTTAGGGCCTCAAAACAACCTAGGAAGTTTGGAACCCGAAAAACTGCCGAAAAACTGCCAATATGGAAAACTATTTTTCGAGCCCGTGGAATAGGTGCGTGGCCACCGATATCCACCTGGATCAATCCTCCCTCCTTAGGAAGCAATGGTATCCATTGCATTGAGTTCCTGGGGGAGAGTGGGAAGCATTTGTTGAATCTGAATCTTGGCGAGTTGCTTGCCTTACTGGAGATGTCGCGTTGCTTAGTTTGTGGAAGGTTGTCACGAACCTGTTATTGGCAAGGTTGAATCTATTCAACTGGTTGGGCTATATGATATGTTTGTGTGCAAAAGGAATATTTTTTGGTTTTTTTGTAGTCTTGTCGACCCACTTCATTGGATAGAAGATGCTTGGGCCGAGCCTGTAGTGGTTGTAGTATCCTTCTGTTCACCTTTCGAATAGATTGTGAAAAAAATGAATCTTGTAGTATGAGATACTACCTTGCGACATTGTTTAGGTGGGATAATAATTGGAACTGCCTCTGGTATCTTGTAGAGATGACCCCCCAGAGTAACAATGACACTACAGGGTTGATACTCATAGATAGCATAACGCTTCCACATATATGGCTGGCCTAAAAGCACATCATAGAAATCCAATGGGGCAACATTACATAATACCTCATCCTTGAAGGGCTAGATGCCGTATGACAATCGACACTACTGGCTGACACAAAGATCTCATCCCTGGCGAAGCCACCCGATGTTATATGGCTGTAGGTGTGGTGTAGTCAACAATCCCAACTGTTTGAAGACCTTTGCTGAGATGATGTTCTTCTGGCTTCCACTATCAACAATAAAATGTAGCAGTTTCCCCTTCACCCACATCTGTGAATGAAAAAGGCACTCCCCCTCTTCAAGATTTGTTGGTTCTTCTGTTTGAATTTCTACTGTCCTGACAATAGCAGTGGGATCTATGTTGATGATCTGTCTTCTATCGATATTTTCTGAATCAAGTTCTGAATCAGGGTTCGACTCCTTCTCTTTGATCTCGACCACCAATGACTATTTTTAGCGACATTCATAGGTGTTGTTCTAGGGGATTTTTTGGAAATCACACCATTTTCCAGTTTTCTTCTTTGTCTTTCTGTGACCTTTCTTTTCCTGTGGCTTGGATTGGTTTTCGAGAGGCTATTTGTTAGAGCTGTCTTTATCATACTTTGGCTATTGCAGATTTGTAGACCTGAAATCCCGTTTGTTTTGGTGCTTAAATTTCTGCTCGATTTTAACAACATATCGATAAGCAACACCGAGTGATGAGTTGTCGAGAAAATCCATTTCAGTTTGGATGTATCTGTGTAGAGCCCCATAGTATTTCAGAATCAGATGTCGCTCAGAGTCTTTGATACCCAACTTGGTGCACAAGGTATGGAAGGTATTGGTGAACTCCATAACTGCTTGGCCCCTCTTGCCGCAGTGTGGTCCATCTCATGTACTGGTCCTCATAGTTGCCAACAGGGTAATATTGTTCCTTTACTGCATCCACAAAAATATCCCAACTGGGCTTGACCCCATATATTCTAGACTCTTATGTGGAACTTTGCTCCCAGTAAGTTTCCCACCAATTTTTGACATGGGGGAGAGCCTTAAGGAGCGTGAAGATCATCTTTTCTCTGTCGGAAAATTTGTGAACAAAGAAATAACCTTCTAATATATTTAACCATTTGTCTAGGACATCCACATCTATCTGACCTTCAAATATAGGAATATCAAAATTGACTTGTACCTTGAAAGGAGAGGTGCCTCCAAAGTAGCTACTTGATGAAGATGCGCCTGATGCTATCGACATGCGTTGAAGGATGTGGGAAAAATTCTCCATCATTTCATCTCTCCGTCGCTTGAGAGCTTGCTCAAGCAACAGATTGATAGAATCATCTCCTCTGTCATTTTTATTTTCTTCTGCCATTGAGGGTTTCTTGGGTGTGCAAGAGCGGTTGTCCTCAAGAGAGACAAGCTCGAGACCCAACTTTCTATACTCAAACCTCGTTGGGGACATGTGTTGAAAAATGATCAAGAGCAACCTTCTATGATACCACTAATCCGGATTATTTTTGGAAAAAAATGATAGCGGAGATATAACACATAAATATACAAATATATTGAAAGAGAAAAAACAATATAACATAGATATATCAAAATATAACTAGATTCAAAGATATACAATAATACACAATTTCTATTAATGTGCAAAATGCACAGAACTGTAAAAATACAGAGTGAAAGACTCGCTAGAATGGTGGCAGCTTATCTTTGAGAAGAGATGTGACGGCTACTCACATTCACAAGAAGATGATTGTTACAATGAGGCTCCAAAGGCCTTTTTAACATAACTAAAATCCAAAACCCTAACCCCGGAAGATGAAAAGCCAAGAGGTTTGCAGGCCCCGATGGAGGTAGTTGATACGTCAAATTCTCGGGAGCGTAACTTTTGCATACGATCTTTGTTTGGGGTTTTCGATACACCGTTGGAAAGGCCTAACCAAGAAGAACGACTTTTGTCTGGCTAGGGCAAGGCCTTAAACAATCATCTGGGCCCCAAATTCCCAAAAAATGTCATTTAGGGCCTCAAAGCGGCCCTGGAAGTTTGGAACCCGAAAAAATACCAAGATGGAAAACTATTTTTCAAGCCTGTGGAATAGGTGGGTGGCCATCGATATCCACCTGGATCACTTACTTCATGGCTCATGGTATCATTAAATCTATTTCTATGAGCGCCTTTGTGGAGGGTGTGCTTTCTCTTGAGTTACCCCATATTTAGACACTATTTTTTTCTAAACCCCTTTATTGGCCATCTTTCTAGTCTACTTGATCATAATTGCAAGTCCCCTTTTGAAAGGTTTCAAGCAATAACATTGCTATTTGGGACTAGAGTGAGCATTGAAAAGGTAGACCTCAAGTTTGGACGAGATTTTGTTAGTCCTTTTTCTATCATTCCTTTATTTCTTTACATCATTTTCTTATTGTTTTAATAGTATCTGCAATCAATCTCTGGGCCTTCAACCTCTCTTCTCATGAGAGAATGGACCATAACCCATTGCTGAAGTTTAGTACACTATGAGAGGCTCCAACATGGAAATTGTTAATTATGGTGGGTGTTATCCCCGATATCTAGGGATAACTAGGAGATCATGTCTCGAGGCCCACATGGTCCTAGACATGGAGTACCGAGAGCAGGAGTGACCTGAGCATGGTCCTGGAGGACCCATATTCTTCTTCTCAGCCAGCTTTGTCCTGTCAGTAGTACCAGCCTCCATCACTACCGGCCTGGTCTTGCATCAGAGAGGGCTCTTGCTCCATGAGGTAATTGGTCCGAGGTATCATGGTATGTGTCATATTTGATCATTATAACCTTCTTATGTATGCATTATATCTCTTTCATTTCAGATAACTGCTTAGATCTTACACTAATCCACTTGACCATTGTTGGGGTAATTGATGGGGTAGCTTAGCAAGTTGGTATTCATGGGTTTTGGTTAGCCACCAAAGGGGGTTTGCAGAACCATCGTTCGCTCCCCTCATATTATCACTTTTTCATCTTAAAACCCCACTCATCCATCCCATTCCCCTAGTCTGGACATTAGGATGACCATCCAGGGTACATCTTGTCTTGTGGGAAGAAGGGGCTAAAGGCCCAGGGGGTAAAAGCAGCTGGTAAAAGATAAAATCCATAGGAAAAATGAAAACCTAGAGATGCTTCACCCAGGGGATCCCCGAGAAGGCAATAAAAAGCCTCTCATAAGAAACTGAGGG
>JASDQU010191215.1:2452-18974 GCA_032191745.1 Picea mariana
GAGTGTGTTGTTAAGCCACTCCGTGATGTTAAAGTCACCGGTTCGAAACCTGCGGGGACAAAAAATCCAACCATGTTAAGGGTTGGTGTGGCTCAGGCTGGGTGCGATCCCCGGGTGATTTTGACGGCTTAGATGCCCCTGAGTCGCGGTTTCTCAAGCCATAGGTTAATCGCGTTGCCAACAGGTTCCGCACAAATTAACAAAAAAAAAAAAAATATATCAGAATTATTTCTTCTAATTTCTTGAAAATATGAATGCTCAGATCATTTTTCTAGGTGAATAATTATATTCTAATGTCCGATACCTTTCCAACGTCTGTTTCCATGCTCAATTCCGACTCTTGAGCATAAAGTTATGGTTATTTGAAAATTGCCCATTAATTTTTCTGTTCACTCTTCAACTTGGCGCAACTTTGCATTGTAATTATGTTTTTTTGCACCTACTTCATTGGGTTTTTTGTGGGATCTCAATTGGGTTTCCTCATATGCATATTCTAGACACTCTATCCAAGTTTCACCTTTTTTTGGGTTCTGGGTTGCTAGTTATAGCCTGTTGAAGTTCTAGGCCAATTCATGTTTTTGGTATGGAATGCTACAAGTACCTTCTTTTCCATATTAAACACTTTTATCATGACCATAAATTTAATTCATCTATGGAAATGTTTTCTATGGTTCAATATATTTCCATTTATTGCTCATGTGCTTCAATCTGATTCCGGAGCAGAAAGTTATGGCTCTTTGAAGTTAGTTGGGTCTTAAAATTTACCCTCCACTGTTTGTGCTGTAACTTTCTAATAAAAGCTCCGTTTGACGAATGATTTACACCATTAGAAAGCTCTTTCCATGCTCTTTTATTTGATATGCAGAGGCAAATTGTACCTTGGTATAGTTTGTTCTCGTGGTTTTTGAGTAGCTAAAAACGCTCTTAAGGGCCTAAAAAATGCGCTGCAAAAAGATGACATTCAAGCATTATAAAACGTCGTAGAAAATTGTTGGTTTTCTGTTGTTTTTCACCCTCCAAACGACTTCACACGCACAAATTTCAACTTGTACACCCATATATAGCATGCATAACAACACCACAAATAATTCATGCTCAACCTATCTATAAATACCGTGCATTACTTATTTTTCGCACCAATAACTGGCGCACACTAATTTTGTGTCGCACGCCAATATCCACTGCGCAAAATTTTGGTTCTTACACTATTATATGTTGCGTTCCATTTTTGTATTACGTGCTGATATTCTGCGCACATTTCACTCTGCGCGCTACACCATGCCAAATTTTAGTACGCCCCCACCGCGCACCAATACTCTGTGTGTACCATTAACTAAATTGTCGCGCGACAACTTATACCCACATTGCGCGCCAACAAAATTCTTCTGCGCTCTACCAATACTGCGTATACCATGTGCACCATTATTATGTGTGTGCACACTGCGCACACCTTATTATGTGTATGCACACCGCGCAATGCTAAATTTAGCGTGTCCACCTGCACACCAACATTTTTCCACGGGACGCCAAAATTTAGTGCACACATCCGGACATCAACATTTTTCTGTGCGACGCCAAAATTTAGCGCGCGCACCCGCACACCAACATTTTTCCGCGCAGTGAAAAAATTTAGTGCGCGCACTCGCACACCAATATGTTTCCACATGGCGCCAAAATTTAGCGTGCACACCAGTATGCTGATATTTTTCCTCGCAATGCCCAATTTTTACATATCATAGAATTTTTACTGCGCATTAATTACTCGTGAATTCCACTGCAAAAATTGGGGTTTTTTCCTAAAGTTTTCCCCATTTCTACCATAGACATTCTACAACTATGAAATTTGTTTAATTTCACCATGATAACACCAGTTCAACCTCTACAACAACAAATCATTGCGGTTTGACATTTCTGAAACGATTTTTCCCAAACTCAAGTCACGAGTTGAGAATTTTAATTTCTAGTCTCGCTCCAACTGTCATGGCTTTTCTGTAACTTGAAATTCGACCAATTCTAGGTATGAATTTTCTAGAACATATATTAAATCAATAATATCTCACCACTTGGCCAAAGTTCTCAATTTTCTCATGAATTTAACAACATAAATTGGGGTTTTTTTCTTAATTCTTCGTCGTTGCTTCTAAATTTGACCATGGACACTCTGTAACTTGAAATTTGGCCACTTCGAAATCAATCCTCTGTGAAATTTCGCTTCAACTCAACTTGCTCAGCCCATCTAGGCTCAGTGTTGAAAAATGAAGCTCTGATACCATATTGTAACATCCACGGCCATCCATGTCGGGCCATGCTACTACAGAGAATGATTTTGTTCTCTCTGCGGAACATACTGTAACATACCCAACATCCAATTGAGCTATGCCACATAAAATTTTTGAACTGCATGCGATTAAAACATATAAACACATAACTCTTGCAGAAATTTATATATAAAACGTAAACAGGAAAATACGTTCTGTAAATGCACGGATTCATACTGAAATAACAGTAAACATATACATGCATCATATTCAGGAAATACCCATAAATATAAAGATAGATATAACCACACATAGGATAAACTCATAAAATTAAACACGTAAATAATAATGCATTATGTAAATTTATCACACAGTTGACACTTATCTTAGTAAGAATAACACCAACTGCATGTAGACCTTCCAAAAACCTCCCAACCTTAGGCCACACTGCTCATCACTCTCAGCAGTGGATCACCCCCGAGCTGGTACTAAACTCCACCTGGGTAAAGGGATTCCTAACCAGGCTAACGACTCATAGACAACAGGAAAGACTTTGTCAGAGGTGCCCACTCAAACTAACATCCTACTGTCCCTCATTCCCCACATGCATGTCCCACCCCAGGAAGTGTGCTTCTTCTCTGCTCAAAAGTCCTTCGGCCGCCCCACTTCCTTTCCGGGCTTCAACGACAGGCCAGACAAAAAGTCTCAGAGCCTTGTAGCTGCAGTTTAGCACCTTCAGGAAATCAATTCCAAAAAATTCTTTCACCCAGAGAGGAATTTCTCACGGTCTTGACAACCTGCCTCTTTAATATCACATGAGTTTGAGAACCCGCTTCTTTAATCCAAATCCCAAACTAACTAGCTACACAAAAAAGTATGGCCATCGATACAGGTTCAGGTATAGTGACATGAAGGTACGGAAGATAATTCAATGAGTGTGTGAATGCTCATGGATGATTCACCGGATGACTGAATGATGGGAGGAATGATGGAAAGAATGATGGGAAATGAACTAAGTCCAAACAATATCTATGCATGTCCCCAAATTGACACTTGTCATGTTGAGAGCTACTTTGGCCCACTTGTCCCCATCTTTAGAACTTAGGATAAAATAATTATCCAGACTTTATACTTTAATAAATATTAATATAATATTTCTTTTTGGCTTAAGTTTCTTGGCTTAGCCCCTTTTCCTTAACTTTTATCCCCCACCCTTTCCCTAACTAGTGGAGTTTAGTCCCCCATAATCTTTTATCATGGTCAGTCTGCACACAACGATGTATTTTATATTAATGTTGAGGCATATACAAAGGTAGGCACACTGGCCTTTAATATCTAGGCTCTCCGGCCTAATAATCACAAAACCTATAAAACACAACATATACACAAAAGCTCCATGGCCTCAAAATCACGCACACTTAAGTTGTTGTGCGCGGTATCCCGGCATGTGCACACTTCCTTATTTTACTGCGCAATACATGCGCGCACTATGCCATGAAAGGTGCATACAAAAATGATATCAAACAACTCACCAACTTAAGTACATTTTCATTTACATTACAATTGGGTTCGGCCTAGGGATATTACAAGTATATCAACACAAATATTCTCTCAGCAAGTACACTTCATACATACTTTATACATGGTTCTCATGTGGGATGCTACTTTCTTGTGAACTCCTTCCATCAATTCTATGATATTCATGCAATATTTTATGACAGAATTGAAGCATGGTTGGAGGAATCTTATCCAACTAATGTTCCCTTACTATCACATATCTAATATGGTGGATAAAATTTTCAATTTAATTCTTTTTACTTTTATTTTGTTTTTTTTCTCTAAGTTCTGTTACTAATCTTTTGTTATGAACAAATGTTTGTAGGCTTGGGATTACATGGTTGGACAGATTGAAATTATGACTTCACTTAGTTCATTATTTTTTAGCCATTATAGTGCAGTATAAGAGTAGGGTAGAATAGGATAGTGTCTTTCTTTTGCATAGTTTAGTTTTGATTTCTAGCTTTTAATTAGTTTTGTGTTTGCCTTCTTTTTATTACTGTTAGTTGACTAGTACATGAAATTCTCAACAAAGGTGGAAAGAAATAGAATGCTTGCATGCTTATTTTTTTTCCCTTCAAATCACCGATTCTATGCATGTTCACCATGTCAAATAATTTTTCAAGCATTTTGTCATCTTACAATTGGGATCCTTTAAATACATAATGTTATTCAGTCCCTCTTGTGGTGAAAATAAACACTAAGATTTTTTTCATCTCTATATCTACATGATCCTAATTTAATGATTTTGCTTGATTGAATTTCTTTATGATTATGATATTTCTCTTCGATACACAATGAGTTGAAATTTTGATTGTTAATTTTTTCCCATATGAAATTCAAGCCATTCCAGTTCCTTGTAATTTCTTGGATGATTATTCTTGGGTTTGGAGTTATCTAAATGGTTTCTTACCCATTCACTGTTTTCTTTGGTTACTTTCAGCCAACATAATTTTTTGTATGGACATTTCGTAGCATAGTGAGCATGGCTGATTTTTCTTGTGAGTTATTTTCTTTGAACACTTTTAGTTTTAATTTTTGGACTTTGGTTGTGCACATCTCATGCTCTATTCAGTTGGTCTTTTAAGGATGAATTTTCCTTTTATCTTGCAACTCTCTTGATCCAAGTTTCGTCCTGCAACATGGGACAACTACTCGATCACAAGCCCCAATTAGGATTGTTTTTGTTTGGGATGATAGTTTCCAACCTAATTTTTCGGCTCGTTTTATCACTCAAAATGTTTTCTCTTACAAAAAAAGAGACTTTATCGTTTATGATTTGATCTAAATGTTCCTAGATTTGCAGAAAATAAATCCTAATTACTTATCCTATCTCAATTGAGAGAAAAGATTAATTGTATATGTAGATCGAATGATTGATCTTTTAGATTTCAGAAAGAATTTCTTACCCAAAGAATATTTCATCACAATAACTATTGATGCTAGAAATAGATTACAACAATTATATCTACAATTTTATAAAAATAGTTTTAGGGAAAATTAAGTCCTATTTAAAGAACGTAATGAGAAACAAAAATATCATAAACTAACTCCAAAATAAAATGTATCCATCTACAACATGTTAAGTATAATCATAGCATATAGATGATTCTCCTGATAACTATTAGTTTAATAACAAAATTGGAGCATCAAATAAAAGAAGGTATGATAATTGAATAAGATTTTTAGAAGAAATTCTTTAAGTAAATCAATTGTAAATGCATATACAGATAGTACCATTAATCATAAGAATAATATTAATTCTAATTGATGTATTTTCTATTTGAAATTCAATCTTTCGATAAGTTCAAAGACTAAGGAAAAAATTCACATAAGGATAAAGCAACAAAATATGAAAATAATTAACAAAAATGCAATTATTGCAACCTCACATCACTCATAGATGAACTTTGTCAAAAGACAAGGTATTCAAAATTTAATTTAAACTTATAAACATAAAATTCTGATTATCCAATTTCCAACCCCTCTTCCCTCTCTCGAATTACAATAAATAAGAATTAAAGATCATGAAATTAAGAATAGTTTCCTCTTTTGTTTCAAATGATTGGTCCATGTGTTAACTTGATTTAATAATTGATATCAAGGAGAGATATATTCCTTGCTAGCAACAACTTCTTTGTTGAATTTTCCTTCTTGTTTTTGTACGTGAGTTTTCCATGTGGTAAATTTCTTTAACATTGGTGAAACCAAAGGTGGCTGAGAGATATCTTCATTTAATTTACACTAATAAATCCTTTTGGAAATCTCTTCATATTCTAATTTAAAATTTGATAAGAAATTTTCAATGGATTTAGAGCACTCTATTGTCTAGGTGATAAATTCCTTGACAACATCCACATTCCAGAAACTTAATTGTGCAATCCCATCTATTTGTGAGCTTATCTGTTGATTCACATCTACAAGGAAATTTGATAGGGGTATTGATTGACCAAGAAATTGTACATGGGACATTTCATAATCTTGAATGATGTTTAGAGCTAGATCCCACAAATATGAATAACTCTTGCTATTTTCTTTGATCAAATCCTGTGAAAATAAGCAATTGATATGCCAAGAATCTAGTGAATCTTGTATTTGTATTTATCTTCTTCAGTCAATATGGAGTAATCTTTAGGTAAATTGATTCCTTTTGTTTCCTATGCCTTCAAATTATCAAATCAAATTTGAGATCCTTTCTGTTTCTCAAACTGCGTTTGAGATTCTGTGCATAGAAAAACTCTTGTGGAGAGGATAATTTGTTATTTAACTCCACTACTTCTTTCCTCAATGTTTCTAAATTCTTTATTTTTATTTTCAACTCATTTGATTGAGCTACAATAGTATCAACATGGTTCTCATGGCCTTTGCTCATCTCCTTATTCTCATAAAGAATAAAAAATAGTTGTATTTCATGTTTAAATTTGACATTATCTATTTCAGTTCTTAGGTGTCCAATGGCATCAAAAGATATCATAATTTCTTCTGTGAGATGATCATTCTGAACTTGATGTTCTTTTGACAAGATGGTTTCTCGTAAACTCAAATTTTCTTGTTGTTCCAATACCTTTTTCTTTTCCTTTTTTAATTGAGAAGATAGTAAGCTCAGTAACCATTTGTTTGCATCAACAAATTCCCCTAAGGAATCAACAACTTCTTCTGCAAACTCTTCTTCATTCAAATTGAAACATTCAAAAGCTGCACTACTTCATGTGTGGTTTCCTCATGATGTGAAATGCTTATTTTCTTAGTTTTCCTTTTCATTATGGTCTTTGTGGTATCATCAAAGATGTAAGTATTCAATAATAGAACAATGTCCTAAATAGGATGAAGACTATCAAAGTCAAAAGATGTGGAATCTAGTCTTCTTGGAATGGAAGTGATAGGAGTAGTATCAATGGAAATGATAGTTGTAACAACTTTTGACTAAGTATTTTCAGTACCTATGTTGGCACTGAGCTCTATATTTACCTCAATAGTTTTTACAAGATTTTGTTTTGTTTCTTTGTTTTCTCCTCTTCTCTTGTTGCATTACCATGCTGATCCTATTTGTCCACATGCATGTTAGTTGTGGAGATATTTTGATCATGTTATGTTTCAGATTTAGATTGTTCTTCCTCCTCTTAATCAATAGATATTTCTACATTACCCTTTTTTTCACTTTTCTCTTCTCTTCTAAGAAAGCTTTCTTTCTCTTGAATTGAAAATCAAGGAATTTTTGCATTTTGGTGCTGCTTTTCAACTTCTCAATTTGTTTACCCACTTCTTGATAATTTACAGCTCTAGAAAATAATATCAAATGGGTCATCCTCATGATTATTGTTGGACAACTGAGAGGGGGGGTGAATCAATTGTTACTTTTCTTAAACAATTATGCCCATTTTAAACTCTTTATAGAACACTAAATGATGATCACAATAATGAAGGGAAGTAGGCAATAGAATATTCAACATCAATCATACACATGAAATACACAGAGACAGATATTCCTGAGGAAAACCATAAAAGGAGAAAACCTCTTCTTTTTGATATGATAAGTAGTCTTTATTTTCTGTACATTATCATTCTTATGAGCACCAACTCATTTTGAGGCTACCACCTCTGATTTACAAGCAACAACTTGCTGAGAGCACCAACTCTCTTGATTCTCTAGCACCCACTAGAAGGAAGCACCAAATCCCTGAGTGTTCCAACACCAACTGGATGGAAGCATCAACTTCCAGTTACACAAGCACCAACCTGTATAACAGAGAACAATAGCTCTCCCTTGCACCACCCTACCACCCTGGTTTTTCTGGCTGCAACCAAATGGAAGCTACAACTCCTTGTGTTCAAGCACCCACTTGAAACTTCGAGGACAACAATCCTTCCTAGAACCACCCTATCACCCTGAGATATAAATATTTGTTACAAAAATTTATTACAATGATACAGTGTTTATCAATGACTTACTAGTCTCATCATTGTTCTGCTACACTACTATGCTCTGCCTACATCAGTGTCTTCCTGCTTGAATCTTCTTGCAATTTCTGTTCTTTTGCTTTGTCTTCGCATGCACACCTCAACTTTATCTTCATCGCTTAGATATGCATTTTGTTCTATGTCTTTCTTCTGCATTTTATGCTCTGTGCACCATTGGCATTCTTTGCACTACGCCTCTTTTGTGCGCTTTAGCTCCTGTGCACATCCTTCTTTTTCCGGCATGAATAAATATAAAAATAAGCAACCATATTTTCTCTGTTCAGTGTATATTTATCATCCCAAGTCCTCTGCAAGATCATACACCTAACTCTTCGTTCTCTCTAGTGATCATGTTGAGTCTATTCTTCATTAGTGGTTGTTATCCTAAGATTCCTTGGTTTCTCTGTCAGTTACAGTCTTCGACTCTCTTCCATCTGTCAATTGTCTCTATAATGAGTCTTCATTCCACTAGAAGTTACCTCAAGACTCTTTAGCTTCTCTGGCGATCACCCTGAAGATCTTTGAATTCTTTGGCAGATACAATCACTCCATTCTGTCAGTTACAGGGAGTCATTTTGGCTTCTTTGTCTTCTAATCCCCTTCCTTCACGTGACCATCAATGTGGACCAAACGCCTATTCAAAAGGCGCTTCCCGATCTCCTGAACTTCGAAGTGGAGCTTAGCAACGTGCTAGCTCCTCCCTCGATATGACCTTGGGTGATGAGCTCATGTGACCACGCGATTGCGGGAGCATCCAAAGGTGGTGTAGAACAAAATTCTTTTCTCCCTGCAATTTACCTCCAGATGCCACGTACCCTTTCTCCAAAATCGTGGTTTCAATTGCGGCCCGTTCATGAAAATTTAAGACACGAGCATGTTTTGACCCCGCAATGCGATGGAACCATCGATATCACGATCTTGACAGTGCTTCTTCAATCAACAACTTCAATCTATATTTCTTTCCTACCTTCTTTTCTCCGTCCATGTGCGATCCTTAGTCTCAACGACCAAGTGACATGTGGCCCTCCAAACCAACGGACGAGATCGATTTCGCCTCTCAGGCTTCGGGAGACTCGATTCTCAAACTCCCCTTGCTCCCAGAGCATTTCACCCTGAGTCCATGATCTAACGATGCATGCTCTTCTCAAATCAACGGCTACAATCCCTTCGGGTATTCAGGGTTCAAAAATATCAACTTTCCAACCTTTCAACCTTCCCTTGCTTTTTCTCGGAGCTGACAATCCATTGACGTGTGTCCCTTTTGGATAAACGGTCTAGATCCTTTCGTGTCTCCGGACTTCGGGATTCTCAAGCCTTACCTGGAAATCCTTGAAGTGATATTTCTCCGAAATCTCATATCAGCTGACACGTACTCCCCTTAACGATCAACAGTTGAGATTTGTCTTCGACGAATTTCACGTTCTCCCCATCCACAAACTTCTGAAGTTGTGGATCTCATGCCACTTGTCCTCCTCGACGATGGACGACTGTCGGAACTTCTCCCTTCGAAACTTCTAGATTTCAACTTTTCAAACTTACTCTATCCTTCCATTGTACTATGATCAACGGTTGAGAATACACCCAAAGTGATCTTTCAAATTGGACGACTTGTGTCCTTGCTGACGTGCTCTGCCACACGTCCTTGCTGACATAGTCTGCCACATATCCTTGCTGACGTGGTTTGCTTACGTGATCTCTGATATGTCATTTTTTGATGTGGTCTGCCACATGTCCTTGCAGACGAGGTTTGCTGACGTAATCTGCTAACGTAGATCTCCCTGATCAAATGGTCATTTTATGTTCTCTAGATCCGATGGTCCTTATTCATTTCAGATTTCCATCTCTTTGGGCTTTGGGTTTTTCAAATCTCAATCTGAAAAATCTGAAGTGAGTTTTTTCCGGAGCTTAACCTCCTCGCATCTTTATACCCGAACTAAATGTTGTTCATCGATCATGATATTAGATTGATGGCTCGATCTGTCTGTGATGCAACTCTTCTATCTTATCATGTCCTTCCACTTAGAATGATCCAACTGCTGACAAAAAATTGCATAAATGAGATCTCAGATATTTTACCTCGCTTATCCTATCCTTCCACTTTAAAATGATCTGACGGTTGACAAGAATTCGGGTTTGATTCGACGGCTAATGAGAATTTGGGTTTGATCTGACGGTTGACGGGTATTCGGATAATCAAATTCTCAACCCTTTAGCTCTACTTATCCTATCCTTCCGCTTAAAGCGATCCAACGGTTGTGAATATTCTCCAAGAAGATCAACGATTAAGGATGGTTGCAGAACCACAACTTGTGAGTGATTTAACTCGTTACCAAAACTCTGCAATTTGAAGTTCTGCGTCGTTGGTGAGTCAACCACAATCGTCAATCTTCGAGACTATAAGATCTGACGGTCTTGACTAATTGTGGGATTGAAACTAGCGTGATATTTAATTCTCCTTCTGATCTTCACAATCTATCCCTGCCGTTGATCTGGCGATTGCGCATCTGACAGTCACAACTCAATCCGCCTTAATCTGATCGCTTGTTGGATCAACCACAGTCGTCGATATCTGAGTCTATGAGATATGACGATCTAGACCAATTGCGGTATTGGAACTAGCGAGATGTTTAATTCTTCTTTCGCTCCCCACAATTCATCCATGTCGTTGATGTGGCTTGCAGATCCGACGGTCACAATACTCCAACGGTCCTCAAGCCCACAGTCGCTCATATGACCGATGTCTGTTATATTAGATGATCAACACCGTCAATTTCTTGATTGGACGGTTGTTGAGGCTTCTCACCCCGAGCTTATGATCTCTCTGACTTAGAAGGTTTTCTGAGTGTTCAAGGGTCTCAACCTTTGCTCCTTCTGCGAGTCCTGATGACTTTGGGTCTCGTCTGTGCATCTCAAAAATGTTATCTCTCTTGATCTTTGGTAATGAAGTTAACCTTGGCCTTGGCACACACTTGCACTTTGCGTGCAACTCTGCGCTATTCCTCCTGAGCTTGATTCCTTCTGCAAACTCACGGATTCTAAGGAATCCTGTGCACGCTCCTTGCTGCCTTCATGATAACCTCTGGCTATCTGGAAAATCCAACTCTCTACCCTGTGCTCATCCTCCTGAGCTTGTAGACAATAATTTCTCATGGTCTCCTGCTTTCCTGTTTGTTGTCATTGCTACCAATATGCCATCGTCACTGTTGTTCTTGCCATCAATGACAAGCACACTCTGCCTGTAAACATGCCAACAATTATACGCCTTGAAATATTTAACCATAATGCAATATTTCTTGACAAGACCTATTGGGTCATGTCTTTTGAAATTTCCTTGGGCTAGCAAGATTCCATCCATTTTCTCTACTTATTTCAAACCATGTTTTGCATTTATCAAAGATAAAGTTTCTAGTGAAATTGGAAAGGATGGGCATTGTTTCTCCCGACTCCTTGACAGAGAGGAATCAATGTCAACATCAACAATATGATATGAAATTTCTCTAAGTGTTAATCTGTCTGGAACATATCTAGGTAGGAGATGAGGAGCTCCTTCACATCCATAAATTCTTAAATATGAAAATTCCTCATAAATAAACTAATCACCAATTTCTTTAATAATATTAATAGATTCTTGAGTAAATCTAGGATTTGGTTGATTTTTTAGAATCAAGTGCAAAGGAATCATAAAATGGTTAGAGATTTTGTAGAATAAATGATTACAGTTTATTGCCCACATTTTTTAACAGTGTATGTGAACAAAATCTTTAGAATTGGATCAATTCTAATCCATTAGAGGGAATGGGGTGACTGCACAGACAACATCTATTAAATATCCCAACATAAAAAAACCCTGGACAATACCTGGGGGTGCTTCCCATGATTTTTTAACCTCTAACATGATATTGGCAGAGAGAATGCGAGCTTAGTTGAAAAAGTCTCCTTTGAGAACCTGGTGGATGAGGGGAACCAAACTTAATTTCAATTTAAAACAATCTTTCTCACCATAGAGGTGAGATAACATGGTAGCTACTAGCATGGGGTTTTATTTAGTCTTGGAACATGGTATATCTTATTTTCTATAATTTTGAATGCATTGGAGTCATGCCACTAATTTCTTATTAAATCATCCATTTTTATTTCTTCCCCTAGAACTTGTTTTTCAATGAAACTCTTCATAAAGTTGTCATTTAAGAATATTGTGGGTGTATCTAATTTATACATGTTGGAAATATATTTTGGTCTAAATGATCCAACAATATTAGGAGAAGAATTCACAATAGTACAAGTGGAAACATCAATGTGAGAAATAATTCACCGTACCATATCATAGTAGGGAAGAACTATTGGTCTGATGCCAACTATCTTATGAAGGCATGACTTCCTAATGTCAACCAAGACGTCAGCATCAGACTCGTACTCATATGTAAAGTCACCATCCTCAATGAACTTGTAAATTTTGCTCCACTCCATGTTGTTGGTGGCTTCTATCTTGAAAGAGGTGTTTGAGAAGAATGTTGAATTGGGGTTCTTCTAAATCTCTTCTTCCTCGTCCTTTTTTTCTTTTCTTTTCCTTTCCTAGTCATTTTGTCGTAGAGGATACCTGTAGAAAGAAAATTTCAGGGTAAGATTTTTTTGGAAAAATAATTAATAGACCCTATTTTGTTAGTTTTACCAATGATACAAGCAAAAAATACTAACTAGAAGAATAAAACCGGGAAGAGTTTTGTACTCATAAGAATCCTGAACTTATGTAGCTAAGGTTAATTACCAAACCTAGGGCACTATATGAATTGCTAACATAGTGAAAGATAATACTACGCATGAATTCGAGATTTTTAATGGAATTTAACTCATTACCTAACACTTCAATAAATTCGTTAATTACCATAAATTGTAGCATTAGAGTTATTAAATAAGGAAAATACAGTTAATTTATTTGAAAATTCATGGCAATATTCATAACCGGGCACCGACTCACTAGAGATCCCTTAAATTTTAGCTTTAAACAAAAAAAATGAGGCTCGAGTTGGTTTAATTATGATAAACATTTTGAATTATTGGACCTTAATCTTGTGATTATATTCCTAACTAAAGAACCAAGGAACCATGTTTATTTTTTTGAACACAACACACGTGAGGAGAACCTTGCTCTAGTTTAACCGACATACCACTTCAACGAGAGTTTATTTATGAACTTTGGAACGAACATGAAGTCCAATCCAATCCAACTAGACAACCAAGGCACTAGCCTAATGGGAGATTGGGACATTGAATATTGGGACAATTATTATAAAGACTAAAACAAAAGAAAAACCTGATCCATCCCAACCGAAAAACTGGGACATCGAACCATCGGGGATCGAGGAGTTTAAAGTGAGATTTTGGAAAGAAGATAATCCTAACCATCAGATCACCAAACCATCAAGAAAACTTAGGGGATGAGATTTATTCTTTAGTAATTTTGACTTATGAAGTTTTATTTAGTAAATATTCTAATTGAACCAATCAATGGTTTAAAAACTTTCAAAAGGTAAATAACAAAGAATGTGAAATCAAAACAAATCGAAATTTTTGAAGGGACCCATTATTATTTATTAAAGAAAAATTAAAATAATGGGTGGTTGTTGTAAGGGTCACAACACAGTCTTACCACCTAAATCAATGGGAAATGAAACGAGAATACCATGAGGCCTAAACATGTGTCCATAAAAGGCCTTCAACATGGTGTTGGACGGGTTGAGATTTGGAGAGCCAAGATTTCCAACAAGAAATGGACATGACACATGTAGAGGAATCTTCATCAAAAACTATGTGGAAGATGTTTTTCCCATTTACTCTCACTTGAATCTGAAAAGCAATTTGGTGGTAAATCCTATTACAAGCCTGGTCCAATATGAATGCAATTAAAATAAACTCCAATGGATCAACTCTGCCTATTGCTAACAAAAAATATTTCCACTGCATAGGGAAAATTTGGACTTTTAAAGAAGACATGGCATGTATTTGGGTTATGCATCGTGCATCGAAGAACACTCTTGGGTGGGAGAATAAATGTCTTGAAGGATAGATTCTCTATCTAGATAGGGATACCAGGCTAGGAAGAAGTGACTTGAACCCGATTCACAGGACCAACCTCAAGAGTATCATGGTTCATGCTCGAGTTTGCAAATAAATTGTCTGGTCACACATGAGGATATTGGTGGCCGAGAACGACCCCTCAAATTGATGAGTACTTTCCATGCCCCCTTGTGGAGGGGCATAAATGGACGCAACCATTTGTTGTGGATGGGGGGGAAATGGATGAGTCAAGATAACAAGTTGTGGGGGAGCCTTTTGTTCGGCAAGGTAATGATGAATCTCATCCATCTTGGAACACTAGTGAGTAGGATGGTTTTCCCCACAAATATTGTAGGGAAAACGATACTTTTTCTTCTCTTTCGTGCCTTCCCCAATATTTGTTTGGGCTTGAGGGGCTCCACGTTCATTATTAAAATTATTCTTTTTATTCTTCTTCCTTTCTTGGGTTGTGGAGGATTCTTCGGTTGTGTGGATTGCACCGAATTCACCTCGGAGGGTTGAACGATAACCTAAGTAGTTTGGGTGGTGGGCCTAGTAGCTAGTGGGTTTGATGAAATGTGCATGTGACTTAACTATACATCTAACTATCCCATAGATGGACTAGTAACATAACCAACCACACCATCGACATGGGGTCCTGGGTTTGTCCTACGAGGATATGTTGACGGCCTTAGAGAATGTGAGATGATATCATATAATGTGCTAGAATGAGAGTATATCAGGTCTAAATTCTAGGCACATAAGATAGCTTGCTCCTTGGAAGTTTCCCCTGCCATAGAAACATCCTTGGTGATAGCTGGCAAGAGGGATTTGGTGAACAAATCCATGAGGATGTGGTCATAAATTTTACCTTTGATCATTCTACGTCACCGTCTCCACTCATGAATGTGATTTGAGATGTGAGTGGAACTATCTTGACACAAATATATCTACATCTCTGTCCCAATCTCACACCTATTGGGAAATTAGAAGTGTGTTAAAAGTTTCATGGCCAAGTCATTGAATCTAGAAAATGAATCACCCTTAAGTTCTGCATACCATTATGTGACACCTCCTGTCATAGATGTCCATAAAATACGTAGTCTAACGCCGTCATCCATCAGAGAGTTGGACAAGCACCATAGGTGATAAGTCATAATATGCATAAATGGGCCTTCTCATGGATTTTCGTCAAACTTTTGAATGTTTGATGGTAACTTGGTAGGTATGGACGACCATAGCGGGTCATGGAGAATGGGGTTGTTTTTCAAATGCGACAATTCCAATAATTCTAAATTCACCAAGAAAGGAAATGACGTGTTGGAAAAGGAATATTGGGTGGATTTTGAAGCATCTTGTGACCCGAATGGACCCTGAGACCCCCTCCCATATTCATGTTTCAAAATGGATTTAAAGTTCCAAAAGGGTTAGTTCCTCCTGGGATGGAAGCACTCTCGAGAGAATGACTACTCCTAGGACCGAACATGCTCCTAGTAGGATTGCCTCTAGTAATAAAAGGACTCCCAAAGACATTACTACCTCCAGGACCGTACATGCTCCCAAAAGGATTACCTCCAAGGGAAAACATGGACCCTAAATTTATATTAGTCCCCAAACCCTAAATACCCCCATAAAAATAACTTCCAGGACCATAAGTGTGGATAAAATGATAACCAACCCAATGAGCATAATTTCCCTCAGGGGGAGTGCATCTAGGAGCAAAAGTATGACTAGAAGTTCCACTACTCCCTAGACCATAATTTCCCCCAAAGGAAAATCCCCCAAGAACAGAGGTAAATGTGGAAGGGATAGAGCTTCTAGGTATTGGTGTGCTACCCCATGGGATGTTAAATCCCATAGAAACACTACTACCCCCAGACTAGCTAGGAGTAGCCCCAACAAAGACATTCCAACTGAATGAGAAACCAACATTCAACATTATTGGGATTCCTATATGGATTTCGAAGGTGGAAGAAGTTCCAATTTTGCTGGTAAAACCAAGGATTTCCCCCCACTAGATGAGGATCCAGATGTGGGCATCACAATAGATGGGATGGGTAAGCTAATGCTGAGTATTCTCATGGAAGGAAAGGAAGACATGATTGGCATCTCCCAAATGGAGAAACTTGATGAAATGGGAATAGAAGGTGTAGGTCCAATGTTTTGCAATATTCACCAATACTGAGGAGGGGGGG
>JASDQU010191216.1:7412-20122 GCA_032191745.1 Picea mariana
AGTGATTAATGATTTTGATATTTCTCAATGAAGGGGGATTTGTTCAACAACCAAGCCACAGAAGAAGATCTAAAGGTCGGGTTCATGCAGGGTTTTGATGGCATGGTGGCATGATGAAGAAGCTTGGGGAAATCACCACGTGTCTCTCTGGAGGACATGGTAAATAAAATGAAATTAAAAACTTGTCGATTAGTTTTTACTCATTGATTACTTGTAATGAAAAATATATTTTTTATTCATTTAAAATGTAAACTAATGTGTGTCTTTTCCACATTCGCAAGAGAGTAACAATGCTACCAATGCTCATGATGTACCTGTTGAACCACATACTGACCCCCATAATGATTCAAGCGTTGTTGCTGAAGGACCATTACATAGTGGTATGCGCGCATTTTTAATGTTTTTCCATTTTTCAATGAGTATTAATATTTAGGGTATATTCTGTACTAAATACTTATATTGTTTCATATGGAAGAGCGTGTAGATGCGCCTGATTGAGAGCGAAGATCAACAAGCGTAGAAACAACAATGCGACCACCAGCTAATGTTTCTACTGCACCAACTAATCCAGGTATAAAACATTGTAATTAAATCTGTATTAATTAAGTTTCCCTAGGAGCAATGAATAACAATATCACTTGAATTTTTTTTGTTGTTGCAGCAGTGGATGCCCATGCGCATCCTCAACCCCCATGCTGAAATACTAGAAGTTCATCATGGCGTGAGGTGTTGAGTATTGATGATGCAACACTTAAAGAAGGCCCAATAACTGTGAGGGATCAGTGAAATGATGATGATGACGACTTAATTTGTGCCATTTTAAGAAGAAAAACAAATGATTAGACATTTTATTATTAATATAAATCCAATATATTTCTGGTCCAATGTAATGTATTTTTCTTTCCTAAATGTCATGAATGTTATTTGCTTTCATGTTTTTTGTTTTAGCACATGGCNATGAATGTTTTATGCTTACATTTAATGTTACTGTCATTTCTAATTATAGTTGTAAAATCTAGATAGATTGGGTATGGGGAAATGAGAGTGATGTGAGAGGGGGGGAGGGGCCAAAAGAGATTCCACCTTCATGTGGTTGGTCCTGTTCAGTAGAGAATAATTTATTCTCGAAACAAAGAGAATATCATTTAGGCATTCGTCTTTAGTCATTAATTTGTATAGGTTGTTACATCTTTAATTACTATTCTGAAATATAATTAAGTCATCTGATGAATCGCAGGATGGAGAGGAGAAACATTGGAGGAACCCCATCACTCAAAGGTATGAATCTTGTTAAGTATTGGTTTAAGGTGATATAATTACATATCTGTTAGTCAATGTTAATATTAAATAATAATAATATAGGAAATGTGTTAAGAAAGTTAAATATTTTATGTTTTTTATATTTTTTTGGAGTTTATCTTTGTTGAAATTATAATTTTGAATTGATGAAATTGTCGTATGTAAAAATAGTTTAAATGTCTTGAAATACATCTTTTGTCACTGGATTGTGTACAATTAACATATAATATCTACAATTGAATCATTCTAAAATTATTAGTCCATCCCTAGCTGGAATGGGACCTTAAAATTCATTGTTATAGTAGCTGGAAGTTGGAGCAATTGCTTAATGCAGTCAAAAAGGGCAAAGTGGGAGTGCTAACAAGTTGGTTTCCATGTAAATAAAGGCTTTCAAGATGGGCCAATTTTCCAAGATCTTTCAACACTATTCCAATTAACCAATTTTCGTTGAGAAAGAGTAGCCTGAGTTGGGATTGGCACCGAACTCTGATGGAGTTGGTCCACTTGGTTTGTTCTCATTCAAGACCATCCATTTGAGTAAAGTGAAATTGGAGAGTGAAGGAGGAATGGTTCCATGCAGATTTTTCTCACCTAAAACAATCTCAACCAAAGAAGAGAGGTGCCCTAAAATTGAGGGTACAATACCTGTGAGATTGTTTAATCCTAGATCAAGCATTTTCAATTTTGTGAGCATTCCCAATTCTCCAAGAATTATTCCACCCAAATGGTTTTGAGACAAAGACAGGACTGTTAGATTGGAGCACCCACCTATAGTAGCTGGAATAGGACCCTGCAATTCATTGCTATCAAGCCAGAGCTCTCGTAGGCCAACAAGGCCTCCCAACTCTGGCAGAATATGACCATGAAAATGATTGTTTGAAATATCAAGTACCTCAAGGAAAGAAACATTAGCAAGAAAAGGAGAGAAAGGAGCTTGTATATTCATACCTAAAATATTGACACCAACCACTCTCTGGTTGCATGAACTACACTCAACTCCTGTCCACTTACATAAGCTGATACAGGTATTCCAATTCTGTAATTTATTTTACAGATCATATATGAATGGTTTCTTGAAAGAAAACAGATTATGTTGATCGGTATCATTGTTGGTCAATGAATTATTAACTGAAGATGACAACAAGAATTCCATGCATATTAGTTGTATCATTGGTGTATGCATTTTGCTAGTGACAAATGCTTCCCTTGAAAATGGTGTTGTCGTTTTCATGAAGGCCATTTTAGACAATAGAATCGTGGGTAGGAATGAGAGGATGAACATGAACATAATGTTGGGATGTGTTTCAGAGCCATGAAAGTGTATGGTGACGTACACAGGAGGGAATATGTGAACATACTGTAAATCTAAAGTCAATTATGTATGCTTATAGATTGTATGTTTCTTGGTGAATGGATGAGGAGGAGTGATGCGCACCCCCCTAAAGGCTTGTTCTCTTTACTCTTGGATGAATGTTGCATGGTAACTAGGGTTTCATATCTTATTTTCTTGGATTAGGTAACGAAAAATATGCATATGCTATTTATTTCTTGCTTACTTTGGTCATTGTTGGTGGAAACCCTAGGGAGGAGTATGTTAGATACACCCTCTATCATTGCTTCATCTCTTTTTCAAAGTTTTAAGTCTTTCATTTTGCATAAAAGGAAATATAAGCCGGTATGTTGGGCTGCTATCTATGGACATGTTGATCATCATCATGGTCGGTGTTATCGCACGAAGTTTAGGTTGAGAAAAGACAACCTCAACCCACAAATGTGTGACAACTCGGGAGCATCTACCCATTGTCACCTTGTATAAACGCTCCCCTGTTTTAGTGATGAATAAATTCACCAAAAGGGAGGAGTCCCGAGTGACCCTAGAGGGAATGAGGGGGGAAAAGAAGTGGTGAAAGGAAAAACCATGCTTAGGGTTTGAAGAATGATGACTTTGGTGAAGGGAAGAAAGAGTCTGATCAATAACCTTAAAAAAAATGTTTAAACCATTATCCCAAGACCCAAGATCATGGAAATAAACCAAAAAACGCTAAGGGAAACAATGAGAACCCTTTCTATCCCAAAAATTTCAGTAGACTATAATTTATATGAGAAATAAGAAAATATTAACAACTGCAATAAATCATTGTCAAAATCAACAAGTAGTATCTTGAAACAAAGACCCTTTATTAGTAGATAACATTTCAATATTCAAACAATAATGTTCACGGTTGAAAGGGCTATAAACCAAGTGTTATCAACAATCTTATGACAACCATATATGGCTATAACAAACTTTTTCTACAATAACAAATTCCAACTGTTAAAATCAACAAACAAATATTCCGATGAAAAGCCCTTAACTTGTAGATTAGTTTCCAATATTTGTATGCAACTTTCAATGGTCAGAATTGAGAGAAAAACAACTTTAAGAGAATGTTTTGTTTCAGCCCTAATGGATGTAGAATTAATTTAATTATAGTAGTAAGTAAATTGCCTTCAACCAGGATGCCTTGGCTAGAGAGACTAGCTTATGATGAATGCAATCAAGCCAAATTAAGACGATTTAAAAATAAGCTTATTTCATGTATTCCAATGCAATTAAAAAAATTTATCCTTGGGAAATGGAGTCAAATAATAGCTAAAATATCAAGAGGGAGAGGCAACTTGAACCTTGGTTTTGAACCCTTACAAAACCAAGATGTCTTTTTCTCAAGATATTCTAGTGATTTAAATTGAAATAGGGCAAGATCTTCTAGGGGTGTAAACCCTCTTACTTTCTAGAAGATTAACCCTAGCTAAGTCTTTGCAACATGGATGTAGGCCCTTCTACTTCCTATAGAAAAGCTAGAACAATTCCAAGACAAATAGTGAAAGATATCTAGTGCAGGATGTACACCTTTGTACTTCTCCTAGGGTTTTAAAATTTAAAATCCTTTAACAAAGATAAGAAATTGATCAAATATACTCACAAATACAAGAAGATAGATGCCAAACCCTATTCTTTACTGAATATCATCTACATTCATCCAAGATATAGCCTCAAGAGAAATCGATTTGCTCCAAAATTCCAAAGACAAGCCTTTTTCCACAATGCACAAGAGAAAATAAAGAGGCTGAAATTTTCCTTAGGGAGGGATAACCCTCACAAGTGAGTTATGTTCAAACGAAAATTACTTGTCTCTATTTATAGAGGAAAACCCAAGTCATGTTTGTCCACATTTACAATCAAGTCCTTAATTTTAGGTCAAAACCAAAGTTGCAATGCTTAATTAGCAAAACGTTTTGCTATTTCTGCCCACATATGCTACAATATGATAAAAAATGACAAAATAATGGCAGGTAATCCCACACAAATTTTATCCAAGGTGGCACCTGTGAAGTTAATCCTCCAAAGGCTAGCACGTCATGCTATAAATGTGCCATGTCATCCCCAAATCAAGAAAAAGTGTGGGGTCACAATCCCACAACACCACCAAATGCACAAAATACACCGAACGATCTCCTCAATGTGTGACGGCATAATGCAAGAGAGAGACGTTTGGGCATAGGAGGTTGATGTCATCTCCTTTTTATGGTTGTGGGTCTCATTCATGTGCTAGAGATGTCATCCAAGGTGCAAATCCCATCATCCTAGGCCTCCAATGTGTGGGGAACAACATCCATCCAATCATATTTTAGGCCCCTATGAAGGTCCAAGCGGCTTAGTCCCTTCATGAATGACTTTCATTGGGCAAGGTCCTGCAAATACAAGAAAACACTCCCTCCAAGGGTTCACAAGTCATATGAATTATACCAAGTAATCCACATTCAATAAAAGAACCACCCAAACAAGTGCATTAAGTCCACCCTTTTCAAATAAAACAAATGCTCAAAGACCTTATAAACTTTGCCAAATTTAGGTATGGGAGGGGTGTCATGATGCCCTATTGGGTAGGTCAATCCCCAAGTTAAGGAATGTTTCCCAAGAAGACCTTCTCTAGATCATGTAATGAGTATGAGGTGGATGAGGGAAAAAACTATTGGGCATGGGGTTCTTGACATATCAAGGGCTCATATTGTCTCATCTATGGGTTGGATGCAGTGCCCCACTCATTGGAGACCTTGGAAGATGAATGTTGCACTTGGGAAGGTGACTTTAGCACTTGGACGAGGCTCTGGATGATGAAGGAGGGGTGACCTCACCCTCTTTTGACAAAGTGTCTCTCTTGGGAGGCATGACATCACATTTTGATGGGACTTTTCGCATGTTTGGAAAATTTGGTGATGTTGTGGGTTTGAATCCCCACTCTATTACTTAATTTGGGGATGATATGGCACTTTTCTAGCTTGACGTCCTAGCCTTTGGAGGCTTCTCCATCGCACGTGCCACCTTGGAGAGAGTTTTATGGGTCAATGTCCCATCATTTTTGTTTTTGGTCATTTTGTAAGCCTATGTGGGAAAAAGACAAATCGATTTGCTAGTTAAGCATTGTTACTTAGGTTTTAGGCCTAAGATTATGGATTTAATTGTAAAGTGGACAAACTAGGGCTTGGGTTTCCTCCTATAAATATGAGGCAGGTCATTTGTCATAGATATAACTCATCACTTGATAGATAGCTCTCTTGGACTGAAATTTCGATCTCTTCTTTTCTTGTGCAAAATAGATGCAACACTTGTCTAATGGTGAAATAAAGGCTAGCAACTTCTCTTGGATGCTTCTTCTTGTCAAATCATTGGATTTTCTTTGATAAGTAAGGCTTTTGCTTGCTAATTCCTATATTAGGTAAGGAATTTCTACAATTTTATGTGTTTCTTCTTGAATTCAAGGTTATTTTGTTAGACCTTGAGAGGATTATAAGGGCATACACCCTCCATCAAGGAATTTTCCATTATTTGTCATTGAAAGGGCTTAAGGATTACTACAAGGAGTAAGAATATTTACACTCTTGTAGCAAAACATTGCTAGGGTTTATCCTCTCTAGGGAATAAGAGGGTTTATACCCCTAGAATATCATCAAACCCTAGTTTAACTTGGTTGTGACCAAGCAAGAGACTCCATAAGCCAATAGACAAGGCACTAGTTGCATTGGAGATTGTAAAATCTTGCATTGATAAATGTGAAATTTAGTGGTTAGAAACTTATAACAATAGAGTTTGATTCTACATGCTATTGTCTCTCTTCTATGCTAAGGGTGTCATAATTGGCCAAGTGATTGTACTGTTGTTATAAACTATTTGCTGCATCCATTAGGGCTGATATAATTGCTCCTATCTTTCATTTTACTTGCAATTTAACCAAGGAAAACATTGTTTGATCATTGGGATTGAAAGTGTTTGTCTTAAGCTTCATTTTGAGCCATTTACTTGTTGATTTTCATGGTCAAATATTGTTGTTGTAGAAAAATTAAGCTACAGCCATAAGGCTGTCATAATCTTGCTAATAAATTACTTTTACAGCCTTCTATTGTCATTTAATTCCATGTGGTAAGCATTGGAACATTATCTCTAAGTTGCATGTTCATCGATCCAATTTCATACGTTGAATTAGATGATATAATTGCAGCTGTTATAACTATCTCATTGCTGATATATCATTGTTGTATGCTGCAATTTTGGGACAACAAGGGTTCTTGTTGATTCCCCTCATGTTCTAGGGCTAAGTTTATCATATTTGTTATTGGCTTTGATTGTCTAACATTGCTTTTGCAGGTACTATCCATTGGAAACCTTTTCCTTGACTGATACTCAGCCTCCATGAAGCTCCTAGAAACTTTCATTGTGACCTATAGGGGTGCTTCATTCTTCTCCTTGGCTTCTCCCTTGCAATCCCCCTTGGGTCACCGAAGAAGCCTCCTTTGTGTTGGACTTGTCCATCACTAAAACGAGGGGGATATATTTGTCAAGGTACTGACTTGCTATTGATCTTAAAAGCATGAAAGTAAGAATGCAAGTGACCATTTATGGCATAAGAACACCAAAGGGGGTATTATGCATGTCTAAAATGCCATCTTAAAATACTCAAGCCTACATTATTTATAAACCTCTGAAATAGAGAAATGGTGTTGGACATGAAGGGTAGATCTGTTGCTTCACTATGGTCATCGATGGAAGCTATTCAAAGAGGAGAGATACCTACACATATTGGATATTCAAATGACGTAGACTATGTCAAATTGAGGAATAGTTCTTTCATGGCACCCCTTGACTTTTTAGTATACAATAACCCCTAGCTAGTCAATGCTAGCTATCTTTATGTTTTATACATTCTAATTACGTGAGTTTTAAAATTGGAAGACAATGAATAAATCCATATAACTGTAACTTAAGAGTCTATTTGTTGTAACTCTATTGTTTATTTGAAGTAATATAAGGTGCATTTTCCAAAAAAAAATATTTAGAAAAAAACAGTTCATAAAATCTTACTTATAGAGTAAGACCCGTCCATAAATCTTTCGGCACACTATGTATGTATAAATATTTCTTCCTACACATACATCTATATACAAATACATCATCTTCTTGTTTCTTGTAAATTTGGAAGTGTTGTTTCTTGAACCCATTACATTTTTCAAAATGGTATGACTTCCAAAACCTATACCTGTTTCCTTATTACATATATGTTAGTCAATCTTATAGTCATGGACCATTTAATTTTTGTTATTAAAGAATGCTCATGTAGGTCAGATTTGCATAGATCCTGTGTGAATGGCATAATTTTGTTTTTTTTTAAACCCAATATTGGTTTCTTTAGCGACCAACCTGTTCATCGCTAGTATAGCCAATTGGTTGCTTTAGCGACCAACTTGTTAGTCACTAGAGAGACCAACCTATTCATCTCTAGTATATCTAATTGGTCGCAAACATCAACGTGTTGGTCTCTTTAGCGACTAACCTATTAGTCGCTAGAGTGACCAACATGTTCGTCACTAGTCAGTTAGCGACTAACTGATCCTCCTTCTTTTGACCTTTTTAACTAATGGTTTGGTCATTCTAGCGACTAATATTCATCATTGTAGCGACTCATAGTGCTTTATTGACTAAGTTTGCCAGGTTTGTTTTGGTCACTCTTGTGACTAATATTAGTCGTTTGACCGACTAAAATTCATCGCTAGCCGAACATTTCCCTAATGTGAATAGGCTTCTTTTTCCAATCCCTAGATCGGCGAAGATCCATGTGTGGTCGCTAGACCGACGAATGAATTCCAACGAAAAAAAAAAATTATCTTGGTTTCAAAAATGACTCTATGCCGACGAAAATTCGTCTCTACTTTGTCGCAAAAACGTTCAAATTTAAAAGTGGTTGTTTGTACATATATATATTGCAATATATTTGGTCTCTGCTAACTTTAGCATGCTTTCTATAATTCCTTCCAACTTACTATTAAAATTGGCGTGGTCCACCAGATTTGGCAGACCTGCCATTTTTTTTAAAACAAAATTCGTTCACAGATTAATATTGGGCATTTCGGGGATGCCACGTGCCACCGACTGATTGGGCCATGTGGTGCATGATTATTAGCCCAAATGTTTTCTGACATCGTCATCCCTTCAACCTGTACCTGACATGTGGTGCTTCTTGGGTGGTGCCATGTGGAACTTTTCTACTCTTCCTCATGGACCCATGAAAAGTCCATTGGCGGGTGACATGTGGAAGCCTATGGTGCTACCACGTGGCATGCTAATGTCAAAATCCCATATGATGATGTTACCCTACCATGTTAGTTGTTGATTTCGTGATGACATCAGCAGTACGAATGTTGATGTGCCCCCCTACTGAATGGCCATGTTTGACTGCAACTTTGACCGTGAATATATTTCAAATCATAACTTCGTTTGAAAAATCATTTGCATCATTAGAAATCTTGTGACGTGCTCTTCATGATAATGCCATTTTCACCGAGTTTTGGGAACTTTGAATATTTTCCCTTTCTCTGTCTGTTGGAGCCATTATGAGCATTCTGAGTTGCCTCTGTGAGTTCTAAGTTATTCTTAGCCTTCTCTGGATCCTTTTTGGATGATTGATTCTTTAGCCTCGAGAAAGAGAATTCGTCCCAGAAAGCTAAGAAAGAGTAGTATAAATACAGGATTACATAGCTCATTTGTACACACACAACTCGCAACTGTAGAAATCTAGTGCGCACTGCAAAAATTAGTAAGTGCGCAAGTCTAGAGAGTATTTGTAGTTGTAGCTACTACAACTTGCATTTTCATTTTTGGGCTTGGAATTTCTTTTGGTTATGGTTTGTACTTTCTGCCTTGTGCTCTATCTCTAGAGAGAGGTATGCTACATTGATTGGATATTAGACCTAGGGTTTTCTATCAAAATTATTCTATGTCAAGGTTAAGATGCTTGGGGGTAGCTTCGACCTATGGTTGGGTGAAAATATTTCCATATTGTCTACGGTTAAATGAGAAAACCTAATTTTCTAATAGGTTATGGACCCACGCTATCTTCAGACAGTCTAACCATTGGAAGATAGATTGGGAAGATTTGCTCAGTTGCAGTTGCAGTTGCAGTCATTTTTTTTGTTGCAACAACGAAACCGTAACCCTCTTATTGAGGCACCTTAAGTGAAGAGAATGATCTAATGTTTGGAACCCTAGTGCACCCTAACCTAGCACACCTCCTGGTATTCTCAGCAAGTTAAGATGTCAAGTTTGAGTTTTTGGTCAAAGTCAAAGGTTGACCAAGTCAAAACAGTCATGACTTACTCTATAAAATCAAAAAACAAGTTAGAAGGGGATTCTAACTTCAGAGCATAGAAGAAAAGGATTGACCTCATCCTTTCCAAGAATAAAGTGTTGGATCTCATGAAACGAAAGATCATGTAACGACATTTTGAAGAAGGAAAAGAGAAGGAACCTCAGAACGTTGCAATTATGGAGAAGTTCAAGGACAATGACATAAATGCCATGAGTATCATAGTGGACTCTATAAAATACCACTTGATACCCTACATCTCTCATCTTGACTCATCTAAGAAGATGTATGATGCCTTAACTAACCTCTTCTCAGTCAGAAACATTGGACAAGTAATGAGTCTGAAGAATGAGCTTTGTGACATGAAAATGAATTATGATGACAACATAACATCATACCTTGTGAGAATCTCTCAATTAAGATATCAACTGCAATCTATTGAAGAAATTATTTCAGAGAAGGAACTAGTAAATATAGTACTCAATGCCCTTCCCAAGACATGGGATGCATTTTCCGCAAGCATGAACACAAGAAAGGAGTATCCCACATTTTAAGAAATTCGGACTTGTTGTGCGCAAGAAGAATCAAGGATTAGTGCAAAAGAGAAATTCCAAAGGAAAGATGATGAAAAACACCTATGGAAGAAAAAAAAATAAGGATTACTATTACGATGATTACTAGTCAAGTAATGTATCTGAAAAGATGAAGTACGTTGATAATCCTTGGTAGCAATTACAGTGGAAGATATTATATAAGTAACAATTGCCAGATAAGCCAAAATCATAATCAAACTTGAAGAGACCCAGAAGAAGTCAAAATAGAAAGAATTCAACAATCAAGAGGAAATTAGAAAAATACTTGTGACACTTTGCAGAAGGAAATAAGGATGCAAACGGAATCATGGACTCTCTTAGATAGAGGGAGATGATTATAGAATTTCAAAAAGAAAAGCATGCATTCATACATGAAACAAGGATTAGGAGGGAGCTAATCCTAAATGATATGATCCATTGAGGATTATGACGTATATTTTCATGTTCCCATTGAAAGTAGAATCCATGATAAGTAGCATGTGTACAAAAGAAGTCTTCTTCGAAAAGAATCCTTAAAGTATCCTTAGTTTTACATCTACATCCATGATCGTATGATGAAAGGAAGAAGTTGGAATCTTCAGGGCATGGAATCTATAGAAGACTCCATGGAACTAAGAGCTAAAGAGAAACATGAGGAAGAACATGAAGATTGCAATAAAGAAAGAAAATCCATAACAACCATTTATTATACTGAGAATCACAAGACTACCAGTTTGGTTTGAACCCACTAGAAGCAATCAAGAAGAAGAAATAGAAGTTATGATAAAGAAAAATGTATGTAAGAAAATGTGAAAAAGACTTGTGAATGGAAGTATTGCAAGATTCATAGGTTCTTCCAGAAGGAGGGAGAAAAAATATAATGACAGCTCACCAGTATCCATGGATTGGAATTTACATGTAAAAGACTGTCCTTCCAAAATAAAGCAAGTGAGAAAGAAGCTTATACCAGAAACAGACCCATGTATTCATATATAAGAAGACCTTGTATGGATTCAAACAACTTGATGCAGAGTATCTCATATACAACAGAAGCGTGGTGAAAACGTTCTATAACAGAGATAATGTATGAGAATAGTTACTCAGAAGTCTAAGACGATGAATTGTTAATCCATGGAAGACTCTCATGATGAAAGGAGAATTTCTACTTGGATATGTTTCAGTTTGATATTTTCCACGATGTCATGAGCTAGTGGGAAACAAAAGTGTTGAACTTGACCATGATATATTGTAATGATCAGAGCTATATGAAGCCTTCATAGAAAACTAGTGTTCCATGATAGACCAAAGTACATTGATATCAAGCATTATATTCTTCACGATAAAGTCCAAAAAAGAGAAGTGGTTCTCCAATAAATCTCCATAGATGAGCAAATAGCAGATATTTTGGTAAAGCCTATGTCCAAGATGAGAAATTTGTGTACTTAAGTAACAAGATGGGGCTCGTGGAGATGAATTCCTTATTGAAAAAGGAAGAGATTACTCCCAGGTTGGGAGGGAGCAATGATGTTTTATTGATTTATGGACAATCATTTTTAAGTTCAAAAAATGGTCCAGGATGAGCAGTTCCTTTCCAGTTCGGAAACTGGTTTGAGATTTCTAATGGACATGCATTTTCCAGTTCAAAAAATGGTCCAGATCGAACAATCATTTTCGTAATCTAAATGGTTCGATAGATTGTTGATGTACCATAGACAGTGATTCCCCTTGTGGTCGGTGTGGGGGAATGGTCTAGGACAGCCATTCTTCTTGGAAGTCACTCTGAGTAGTGGTCAAGAAGAATGGTCTGCCTCATCAGGCAATCATTCTTTCAAAGTTCACAATTGTGAGCAGTTTCAAAGAATTGTTTGTTTTGGAGGTTGGTGCAGGATAGTCATTTCCTTAGGAACTGTTCTGGACTGTCATTCCCTGGGGAAGACTCATTCTCTCCAGGTTGCACTATGATTAGTGCCATAAAAATGGCCCAGTTAATGTTGGATCATGTTGTCATTGATGCCAATGGTTTGATTGATTGATGTCAAGTGATTGATTGATTTCAAAGGATTGATTGATTGATGATTTATGTAATATAATATGTATTGTCCTTGATGAGAATGCATAGATGAAGATGGATCAATGAGTTGTCATTGATAGATGATGAAGATGG
>JASDQU010191217.1:6618-20120 GCA_032191745.1 Picea mariana
CTAGAGAACCCGCTCTAAGGTGTCTGAGTTTCCCTGTGTTGTCTCTTATAAATGTGCCAAAACCTGCCAGTCCAAGATTGCATTTAGAGGCCTCGTCGAAGTTTATCTTCCAGAATCCAGGGAGAGGACATCTCCAACTAGAGGGGCTACAAGAAATAGGGGTTGGGGGAACATAAAAAGAGAGAGAGGCCTTGGATGTTATCTTCTTCTAGGAAGAGAAGATGAGGGATTCTGGTGGTTCATTAGGAATGTCTTCAGGGATCCAGGATTGAATTTGAATAGTTTCCCAAATGCTCTCCACAATTCGGGTCCAGGTTGTGGAGGGAGTGGAGATCTGGGAGTGGAAGATGTGTCGGTTTCTTTCTTTCCAGAGCTGCCAAACTATGAAACCTAGTAGGAGTTGTCAGATCCTATTGAGGAGTGGGATTTTGAAATCTCTCGAGCCCCAATTTATAATAGTACCGATGACACTTGTTCTATCTCTTTTGGTTTTCCTCATGATGACCACATCTTGATCCCAGATCATATTGCTATTGGGGCATTGATTAAAGATGTGCTCCATTGTTTCTTCTTGTTGTTGGCATAAGTGTCAAATTGAGGGTCCAATGAAACCTCACTTTTTGAGGTTATCCCAAGTTAGGAGTCAATTTTGGACCAAGAGCCAAAGAAAGGTGGAAACCTTTGGACAGAGTTTGGTTTTCCATATTGTGTGCCAAATGTGATCTTTTTTCTATTGATGAAAGTTCTCTTGAAGTTGATAAGCTTCCTTAATTGTGAACGTATCAATAGGGGAGTACCCCCAGTGGAGAATGTCCTTTTCTTTACTAATTCGAATCTTCCAGTTTCCCAATGTTTCTTTCCAAGGTTGCATTTCAAAATTTTCCGGAAGGCTGACATCCTGTGCAAGCATTTTCCAACTACACCAGGGGGGATGATGTGTGTTATTAAACCAGAGGTCTGTAACTTTCAGGTGCCTAAAATCTGGTAGGTTGTTTTGATAGAGACGCATATTCTCTAGTGTTTGCAAGGGGGGTTGTTGTTGCCAAGCATCTATCCAAAATTGGGCCGAGTGACCATTTCGAACTTCCCAAGAAGCATGCTTTTGAATGAGTGGGTTGTTTCTCCAAGCCACATTCCAAATGTTAGAGCCCTGGATCTTTTCTTCAATCCATATGAGTTGTTTTTGTTGTAGCTGGGGGGTATACTTTTTCCTCCATAGTCGTGCCCAAAGTTCTTCTAGGTACTTTAATCAACACCACCATATTTTTGCTCCCATGAAATTTTTGAGCTTTCCTGGGTCACAGAGGCCCAATCCTCCCAAAGAAGTAGGTTTGCAGATTTTATCCCAATCGACTAAGGCCCATTTTTTCCCCTGTTTGTGACCGTGCCAGAGGAAATTTCGCTGAAGGTTTCTTATGCTCTTAATGACCTTTTTTTGTGCTATGAGAACTGAGAACATATAGGATGGAATAGATTGAAGCATCACCTTTAGGAGGATGAGTCTAGCAGAGAGGTTTAGGGATATGAAGATACAAGAACTGAGGCGATTGGAGATTAAGAGGAGAAGGGAATTCTAGGAAATATTCTGAGCAACTGAGTCTGTAAGGGGTAAACCTAGATAATTGGACGAAAGGGAGCAACATGGGATGCCTAGGAGGTGGGAGATGTGGTTTTTAATAGCTAAAGGAGTGTTGAAAAAGAAAAGATGAGATTTATCCAGATTGAAAGTGGTATTAGAGGCCTCACTAAAGTCTGCGAGGTTGGTTTGGAGTCGTACGAATTCCTTGGTCATGGGGGTGTTCAGAAGCATTGTATCATCTACAATTTGACTATGGGAAGTTGTTGGATAGAGACCATGGATTGGGAGCCCTTATAGTGTGCCATTAGAGATCGAGGTTGATAACTAGTGTCCTAACCCTTTGGCCATAATGACAAAGAGGAAATGGGAGAGTGGGTCCCCTTGGCGTATGCCTCAAGAAGGAGAAAAAGGCTTTGAGGGAACACCATTTACTAGTATGGAGAAGAAAGTTGAAGAGGTGAGTTTCATGATCCAGGCTATCCAGTCTTCACTGAATCCAAAGGATGAGAGAAGAGAATGCATATATTTCCAGCTAAGTTGATCAAAATCCCAAGAAATATCAAGTTTTATAAGCATACCTGGGGTTCGCGTGGACTTGAGTGAATGAATCACTTCATGAACCAATATGGCACTATCCATGATGTGTTGCCCTTCAACATATCATAATTGTTCCTTGGAGATGATGAAAGGAAGGATGGGTTTGATCCTGAGGGTCATTACCTTTCTGATTATCTTGTATATGACATTGTAGAGTGCTATTGACCGAAATTGCTTTAGGTTGGTGACACGCTCCTCTTTTGGGATCAGGTTGAGGAAAGTGGCATTAAGGGCCGAAAGCACCTGTCCAGAATCTCTGGATTCCTCCAAAAGTTGTCAGACCTATTCTCTGATCATCGACCAACAATGGTGGAAGAAATCGGTAGTGAAACCGTCTAGACCCGGATCTTTTCCATGGGGAATTTCCTTGATGGCCTAATCGAATTCCTCTTGCGAGATCGGTCTCATTAAAGTGTTGCTCTGTTCTGGGGTGATAAGGGCTAGAATATGTTGCGTGACCTTGTGGATGGTGGGCATTCTGTCAACTGGGGGTTCTGAGAGTAGCTCTTTGTAGTAGGTAACTAAATCTTCTTCAATGTCTGCATGGTCCAGAAGTGTGTTTCCCTATGAGTCCTCTAGTTTTGTAATACGGTTGATGTAGCGTCTGTGTATCATGGAGCGGTGGAAAAAAATGGTATTTTTTCCCCTTCTTTTAACCACTACACTTGGTAATTTTTCTTCCAAAGGATCTCATCCTTCTTGTAAGGATCTTCAAGTTGTTTCTTCGGGGTTGTTTCCTTCTGTAGCAAGGTGTCCGAGTATTCAGAGGAAATGGAATCTTGTTGAATGTCCTCAAGTCTTTGTTCAAGGGATTTCTGAGCTAGGAAGATATCGCCAAAAAAAATCTTGTTCCATTCCTGAAGTTGTTGATTGAAATGTTTTAGGCACTGTTGGAATTTGTACATCCAGGTGCCATGCTCGATTTCTGCTTGAGCCCATCAGGTGCGGGAAAGCTCCTGGAAGTATGGGTGAGTTAACCAAAATTTCTCAAAGAAAAATTGTTTATATTTTGGAGTGGCTATTGTGCCTATGCACAGATGTACTGGCTAATGATCGGAGCCCGTTCTTGGAAGGATGTTGTATTCAATGAGTGGGCCTTCAAGCATTATATTTTCTGAAATTAGAAACTGATCCAGTGTGATGGAAATGTGTTGAACCCCTACTCACTTGTTGGTCTAGGTGAAGGAACCATTTCTAGTTTCAATATCGATTAAATTGAGATTATCTATGAGGTGGATGAATTTGGTGGTGTCTTGGTCTAAATGTTTCAGGACCCCACTTTTTTCCTATAAGGTGAGGATCATGTTGAAATCCCCCCCCAATATCCATCTTTCTTGTCCTCGTAGGACATTTATGTAATCTAAGTTGTCCAGGAAGTAATCTTTCTCTTGAGTGAGCTGAGGTCCATAAGCATTAGTGATGACTCCTGATTTGCTTGAACCTATAGCTCGGTAATGTGCTGAGAGCGTACCTGTTGTTGAAAAATCCGGTTCCATAATGATTGTAGTAGGGTTCCAAAGGATAGCTAAACCCCCTACCAACCCTTTGGAGTTTGTGTAAGTGAAGTTACAGTTCCTCCAACATCTTCTGAATATTTGTTCCACCATATCACCAACACATTTAGTCTCCTGTAGTAGGAGGATGTCTAGATTTTCTGCTTTGATACAGTTTTGAAGAATCCTTTGTTTGGATATTCCATTGAGGCCTCTGATATTCCCTGTTATGATCTTCATCATATTTAATTATGAGGGGAGGATAAATAACCTTCAGTGAGGTGTTGAACTTATCCTGAATTAATCATAAAGTTGCCTTCCTCTTTGATTAATTGTTGGGCCATTTTGCGTCCACGTTGCTTTCCCTCCTTCTGGTTTCTCTTAGGATCTGGATCTAGCTCCAGGTGTATGCATAAGTGGGAGGTGGCTCCCACTATGGAGTCAATGAAAAATTTGTGCACCTTTCTGAGTTGCTCCAGTTGAATGGATTGCAGTTCCTTTATGTTGAGGGCTTCCTCTAGTTTTTCTAGGTCGATGCCCTCAAGTTCCCTTTCATCGATCTACATTGTGGTATATCCACCATATTTTTCTGGGTCTTTGCCTGAGAATATTTGATCTTGGGGATCTTGGTGGAATATTTTCTCTAAGACTGGGTCCATAGTTTATTTTTCTCTTCCTTTTACTTTGCCTGGATCTGAAGTTATGTGGGGTTTTTCAACTTCCTCTACTTTCGGAAGATTGTTAAGTGATTCAAAGGTATTTTTGGTGGGGATATTCTTTCTTCCTGTCTAAGTGGTTTTTTTCGGGGGTTGTCTTATGTGCCCCTGTACTTGAGTAAATCCATCTTCATTTTTCCCTTATGATTTTGGTCAGACTAGTGCGTTGAGGGGGCAGTCTCTGAAGAGGTGCCCCTGTTCATGAATTTTTTGTCATCTGAAGGGAATGTGTTCATAATCTATAGTCTGATTCCATTCTTCATCTTGATACTCTGTGGTTACAGAGCCTGGTAGGGCTTTTGAGATATTCATGTAAACTCATATTCGTGCATAGGAAGCGTATTTTCTCTATTTTGTAGCTTTTGAGGATTTGACATACCTTCCTAGTGTGTTTCCAATATCCATTAGAATTTATTCAAGCAAGAATTCTTGGGGGAGAGAGTATAGGAATATCCAAATTGGCGTGCAAGCAAAGTATGCCTTTTCTGGGAAGAAATGGTCGGTCCAAAACCTTAGATACAACCCATCTGAGTTGTATAAGTAAGAACCATTTTCAAAAACTTTGTCTTTATCCTCCAAGTTATAGAAGATGATTGTGAGGAATCCTTTAAAGCTTAGCTGCAACTCATAATCACCTTTCGAGTTTCACTAGTGTTTAATCCATTTCGTGAGGTCTCTTTTTGATGGCCAAATCCCTAGAAATGTTTTGATCAAAGCATGATTCCTCATGAGCTGGGCATGTTCTCCTACCTTGGCTGATTTTATCACATATTCCAGTGTTGTGGGCGCTTGAGGGATGCATTTTCCTGGTGCCCAGTTCCGATATTTCTTTGGATGCGACGATTCAACTTCCATTTCCATGATTTTCTCGGAGCTTTGTTCCTCTTGTAGCAAGTTCTCTCTGAGATGCGATGAGATTTCAAAGGTTGGTCGCCTGGCTCTATGTTCACCTATTTCATTGGCCATGAATTTTCGGTAAGAGGGGGTCATGTTCGACAGTATCTACGACTACAGAAGGGTGTTGATCTAGTCTAATGAAGGTCTAATGCCACAGTGGGGGAGGGGGCATGCAGGAAGATGAAACCCTAACTCCTCATTGGTTTCCCTCTTGAAGTTATCAATTAGTCCAATTTAGTTAAAATATTATTATGCTCTCTAGTTGCAATTTATATTCTATCTCCTCCTAGGTTTAATACAAATTCTCAAACTATCTTCTCAATCAGACTCCTTCATTCTACTATCTCTTTAAATAATTTCTTAACTGATAGAAAAATAGGATCGCAAAGAAATAAAATGAAACAAATGTGGAAATAAAACATAAAATATACACAATACAATAGAGACATAGATATACATGGCTCACCCAATGTGGGTTACATCCACTAGAGAAATTTCCAGGTCCTTCCTTTTTATTATCCAACAAAATGAAGGGATATAAACTACAACACACCCATTGTACCTTCCTCTTATTTCTCTCACAATCTCCCCTCTCACAATACAATATTCACAATAAATGAATAGCCACAATACAATTCCCTCATAAAAGAGGGTTTCCTTCTAGGGGAAAAAACCCTAACACAACTTCTATCATCATATCTATGAACTTATAATGAACGGTCCAAATTGACTACGAAATTACAATATTTGAATTGCAAAAAAACAAAAATTTCAGCCCCCTCATGGCCGAGGGGCATTAATTGTGTACCCTCTAGTTTCTTTGACCTGCATATGAGTTAGGAAGATAATCGGGCTCCACAACCAACAATCTCCCATTTGGAGACTGATCACAACAACTCCACTGTTTTTATACCTACTGGACTATGATCCACCTTGGACCTAGAAAATTTATCATCTTCACCTTCATGCTTGAAGGTCAACTGAAACTGAGAAGGAACTCAATTTCTCCCTAGTTACTAGTTTTGTTAACATGTCTGCAGGATTCTGGCTAGTATGCATCTTTTCCAAGTTCAAATATCCATCTTCCAAGAGAGATCGTATGAAATAGTACTTGATTTGTATATGCTTAGTGTTAGAATGGAAGGATGAGTTCTTTGCAAGATGAATGGCACTCTCGTTGTCACAATACAACCTGCTATTCTCCTACTTCTTTCCCAATTCTTCCATAAACCTCTATAACCAAATCATTTCGTTACTAGCCTCTATAGAAACAACATACTCTTCTTATGTTGTTGAAAGTGCAACAACCTTTTGTAGTTTCGAAATCCATCTTACTGTTGTTTCACCTACAGTAAAAACATACCATGTGGTGCTCTTCCTGCTATCTTTATCACCTGCCATATCTGAATCAAAATATCCCTGTAGAATAATGTCTGAACATCCAAAACATAATGCATGAGTAACAATACCTCTCAAATGCCTGAGAATCCACTTTAATGCCTCTCAATGTTCTTTACCTAGATTTTTCATATACCTGCTCACAAATCCCACTGCATGTGCAATATATGGTCTTGTGCAAACCATTGCATACATAAAGATGCCAACTACTGATGAATAAGGGACCCTGGACATGTATTTTATCCTCTCTCGTGTCTTGGGACACATTTCCTTAGTTAATTTGAAATGGATGGCCAAAGGTGTACTAATTGGTTTTGCATTTTTCATTATAAACCTCTCCAACACCTTCTCTATGTACTCACCTTGAGACAATGTCAATTTGTGATTTTTCATGTCTCTCGTTATTCTCATACCATGGATTTTCTTTACATCACCGAAATCCTTCATCACAAATGAATTATCTAATTTCTTTTTGAGCACATTTATATCCTGCATATTAGACCCTGCAACAAGCATGTCATCTGCATACAATAGCAGTATAATATAACTTCCATTTTCTATCCTTTTAAAATAAACACAGTGATCATAATGAGATCTACTATAACCTTGTTATGTCATAAACCTGTCAAACTTCAAATACCATTGCCTTGGAGCTTTCTTTAGGCCATACAATATCTTTTTCATCCTGGATACCAAATTTTCCTCCCCTTTGACTTCATGCTCCTGTGGTTGTTGCATATAAATCTCTTCATCCAAATCCCCATGAGGAAAAGTTTTTTTTACATCTAACTATTCAATATGAAAATATTCTACTGCCACAGACTTAAAATAGTCCTAATTGAATTCATTTTAACAACAAGAGAGAATATTTCATCAAAATCTATACCTTGCTTTTGGGAAAACCCATTTACAACAAGTCTAGCCTTGTACTGCTTTTTGCCTCCATCTTCTTCCTTCAACTTGTAAACCCATTTATTCTGTAATGCTCTTTTTCCTGCAGGTAACTGAACCAAATCCCAAGTCTATTTATTTACCAAGGAATCCATTTCATCTTTCATGCCTTGCTCCCACTTCTTTTTAGTGTCTACCCACATTTCCTCTTCATAACTTTCTGGCTCACCAGAATCAATTAACAATAAATAATACAATGAAGGAGAGTATCGTTCAAGGGGTCTACTTAACCCGATAGATATTCTGACAACACTTGCAAGAGTTTGAGGTACTTGTTTCTCCCGTTGTTGTACATTTTTATTTTATGGTACCTTTAGAATTTCTTTTTCAGTGATCTCATCATGCACTGTGTATTCTAGTTTTTCTTTTTCTTGCTTCTTTCCCTGCAACTGATCTTTGTACATGACCTTCTCATTGAATATGACATCTCTACTCCTAATGATTTTGTGATTTTAATAATTCCATAAGCGATAACCAAAATCATTAACACTGTATCCAATAAAGGTACACTTCTTGGATTTTGCCTCAATCTTTGTTCTATTTTCTTTATCAATATGGACAAATTCTTCACAATCGAAAGTCTTCAAAACATAATAGTTTACCTTTTTACTTGTCCATGCCTCCTATGGAATTCCACCATCCAATGAGCTTGAAATTCCTCTTTTCATTAAGTAAACAAAATTATCTACAACAACTACCCAGAACTTTAAGGGAGACCCAACATGCAATCTCATACTCCTTGCATGCTCCATGATTGTCCTGTTCATCCTTTGTGACACACCAATTTCTTGTGGTGTTCTTGGATTTGTCTTCTCTCTATGAATCCCATGGTATGAAAAGTAATCATCAAAATCGTTATTGCAACATTCACCTCCATTGTCTGATCTCAGACACTTCAACCTTTTTCTTGTCTCATTCTCAACCAAATATTTTCATTTCTTAAAAGTGTCAAAAACATAATTTTTTTGTCAAATGCAATAAACCTAAGATTTTTTAGTTGCATCATCAATAAAAGTAACATAATAACAAGAGACACCAAGGGATGATACCTGAGTTGGTCCCCATACATCTGTATGTACAAGCTCTAACCTTTCACTCTTCTTTTCCTTTCTGACTCTGATAAATATGTCTCTCTTATATTTTCCATAAACACATTTCTCACAAAAATCCAAATCATTTTTTTTAATATCTGGAATTTTTTTTATTTTGTGAAGTATCTACATCCCCTTCTCATTCATGTGTCCAAGCCTATGATTCCACATTATTGTATCCACTCTTGCAGAAGCTAAAGAGATATAAGAGTTAGTATTACCAATACATAAAAACAATGTAGCTACCTTCTTTCCTTTTGCTATCACCAATGATCCTTTGGTGACCTTCCACGTCTTATCTATAAATGTAGATATACATCCTTCACTTTCCAACTATCCTATTGAAATTGTGTTTTTTCATAGATCTGGAACATGTCTTACCTCTTTCAACAACCATTAGTTTCCATTCTTTTGTTTTATGTGTACCTTTCCCATTCCAACAATTTTCCATGGTGGATCATCACCCAAATGAACTTGTCCAAAATCACCTTGAACATAATATTGAAAATGTTTCACATGGGGTGTGGCATGAAATGAAGCCCCTGAATCTACTACCCAAGACTCATAAATATTATCTAGAGAAAGAATCAAAGAATCTTGTAACACATCACCTGTTACATTTGCTTCCTGATTTTTTTCCTGTTGTCCATCTCTTTGTTTCTTTGGAGCTTTGTAGTCTTTCTTCGGATGTCCTTTATTCCCACAATCCCAACACTCTATCTTTCCTACTCTGGATTTGGATCTTCCCTTCCTATAATTCTCACGTTTCCCTTAGCCCTTTCCTCTATCCTTTTGCCTTCCCCTATTCTCCATGGTCAAGGCATCACCTGATGTCTCACATGTGATTTTCCATCGCATTTCCTCACTAAAGATAACACCAACAACATCATCAAATTTTAGAGTGTTTGAACCAGCGACAAAGTTACTTACAACCATGACCAAGCCATTCTAGATTTCTAGCAAGGAGCACAGGATTAGAAGCTCCCTAACCTCATCATCAAAGTCCACTTTTACATAACTTAGTTGATTAGTAACTGTATTGAATTCATTTAAATGATCAACAACAGACCCACCTTCCGACATCTTCATATTAAATAATCTCTTCATTAGAAATACCTTATTGGACACCAATTTTTTTTCATATAGTTTATCCAATGCATCCATTAGTTCCTTCGTTGTCTTTTCTTTTGAAATTTTGAAATCCATTGATGCTTCCAGGCTCAGTCGTATCATTCCTCATGCCTTTATTTCAATAACCTCCCATTCTTCATCGTTCATGGTCGTCGACTTCTTTTCTATTCTGACCAATGGTAGGAATAGATCCTTCTAATATAAATAATCTTCCATAACTAGTAGTTTTAGCCATTAAATTTTTCTACCCTAAACTTTCCATCTTCTGCCATTGCTCCCACTCAAACTAGGAGCCCTCTTTTCCTGTGAGTTACCTTTTGCTCTGATACTAGTTGTTATAAAAATAGGATCGCGGAGCAATAAAATAAAAAAAATGTGGAAATAAAACATAGAAGATACACAATACAATAAATACATAGATATACGTGGTTCACCCAGTGTGGGCTATGTCCACCAGAGAAATTTTCAGGTCCCTCCTTTTTATTATCCAGCAAAATGAAGGGATACAACCTACATCACACCTGCTGTAACTTCTTCTTCTTTATCTCATAGTCTCCTCTCCAAGAATACACTATTTGCAATAAATACACAACCACAATACAATTCCCTCATAAAAGAGGGTTTCCTTCTAGGGAAAAAACCCTAACATAACTTCTACTATCAGATCTACGACCTTGTAATGAACAGTCTAGATTGACTACGAAATTAAAATATTTGAATTGAAAAAAAAAAATCAACCCATGAATTGTGTATACTGTAGTTTCTTTGATCTTCATATGAGTTAGGAAGATAAACAGGCTCCACAGCCTACATTAACATCATCTGCGGAATCAATACCTTGCTTCAAGTATGCTTCTAGAATTTATAGCTCTAATTGTTGATTCCTTACACATGAATAAAATTCATAAAAAACCAAATAATGATTAACACCGAAGTGATAGAATATGTAAACATTATTGAGAGCACCTATATAGGAGGGGAGTATGCACAAAGAGCATTGAGTTTCATTTTAACCAAATATTGTCGAAATGAAAACTGAGCAACCTGGCATTTGAAGCTAGTTTTCCCATTTGGGTTTCTAAGGTAAAATCTTTGTGTTTTGTGGTGTTTTTTAATTTTCATGTTCACTATATTATGGTTTGTGTGTTTGACAATTCAATGTGGCACACTGTGCTCATTGTTATAATAAATGAGCTAAGAATTTCAATTCTGATACTTTGTGATTTGATGATGTTAAAATATATTTGTTGTTGACATTTTGATTAATCGATCCCTTGTTTGCTCAAATCAATGGCTATGATCGTTGAGTTAAATGAATGATAGTCTGCAATCTAATAATTCACATATATGAATATGTTGATAATTTATTCAGGGTAATTGTGGATTTAGTGCTCATAATTCATCAATATAAATCATTTTGTCCATGTTTTGGTAAAATCCAATAGCCAAAATATGCAGGTCATCCATCTATGGTGTCAAGAGATCAATGGTGTAACATACCCCCTTTGATCCCCTAATTAAATATCTAATTAATTATGATAATTATTGTTTTACTTCTAGCACATAAAATTAATTATGATGTCATGATGATATGGGCATATAAATGTTGTAAATATTATATCCTTCAGCTAATAAGAAAAATCCTAACAATTGACTGAGGTACAAACGCCTACAAGGACCATGATACCATGAGTGGGTAATAGTGAGGGGAAATAAGGGGGTCAATATGGCTAAGGATCCCTAGCAACCCTTTCCAAATCCTTTTTTGATTCCAAATTTTATTATGAAAATTATCCTCCATTTACCCTTGATAACTTGACAAGACAATCATTGAATGTGGTTGGTGGAAGGAGAACATTCCACAATTATGAGAGGCATGGTATAAGTACCTATAGGATGAATGTTCAAATCACCTCTAGAAACTTCACCTTGTATTGGAAATTGTTCCCTGAATTGAAGGGTGAGTGCTAGCGGGGAAATACCCCTATTACTATACTGGGTCGAGGTACAGGCAAAGCACTGATTTCCTTTAAAAGACATTTTTATTCCTAAGATACCCCAAAAATATCTAAACTGAATGACAAGAGAGAGGAAATAAGGTCAATAGGCGTACCTTTGGTCCTTGCGGCTGGTGTAGACCTCTTTCACCCTTACAACTTCCTAGATTGCGAGCCTCCTCCCAAATGTGGCCTGCAAAAAGCTTAGAAAAACAATGTTACAAGATATACGATCTCTACTTATCAATGTCAATGTTCAAATATAGATATAAATGCATAAATCAAATGAAATCATAAAGACACAATGTATTGGGACAAGAAATAACTCCTTTATTCAATATGAAGATCATAATGATTACAACCTTCTTCGATAAATGCTCCACAAACCAAGTCTGGGCTCCTCTATTGTTTATCTAAGTGCATCATTCCCATGCTTTCCTCTCACAGCCAATTGATCTCTTGGGAAAAGGGAAAGGGTTGTATAAGGAGAAAGGGCTGGAGGGGAATGTTGAGGCCAAATCTTAGAAAGGGATGCAAAACTTGGGATAAGAAGGGGAAGGGATTTTGGCAGAGTTTACTTGTTCTCTTGCTTGTTTATGTAAATGGGACTCCAAGACCTCTTTTTATATGAGAAAAAGATGGTTATTTGATTTGGGGAAGGGCTACAATGGGTGAATGGTTGAGAAACCCTCGATATCCCGTAAACTCCGCTGAATTCCTTGCAATTATATATTTTTTTCAACTTTTGGAGGTAAACTCGGGTCGTCTAGCATGAAACTCATGTATGTACACGGGATAACTAGTATGAAACTCGCATGTGTATGTGGGATATCAGTTCAGCAGGGCGCACACATGTTCCAAAAAATGTTTTTTTAAAGAAGGATTCTCAGTAGTAATTTGACAAATTGTGTAAGTGAAAAGGCCAATACCATGTATACATAGGTAGGGCATTTTGGAATGTAAAAAATTCCCCCTAATGTGTGAGGTTGGAAGAGAAATTGATGGTTGAAATACAATACAATATATTTACTAGTGGGAAGGCACAGAGTCAAGTGATCCTGAGACCAGAGTTCGGGAGGTGTCATCTACAAAACAATGATAATCTCTCTGAGGCGGGCATACCCATGCTCGGGATGAACTAAGCATGGATTCCAATCAAGTACATTGCAAATATAAAGTGTATCCATGTCATATAAATGTTTATATAAAGTGTAGCCATGAGCAATACACAACAGATCTACATCTCAAAACCATTTGATGATATTTAAGTATAGTATAATATGCATATTCAAGAAGCATTGACGCCTGCGATTGGAGACGAGGATGTCATAGCTCGAGAAACAACTTCAAGTTCTTCAAAACTTAGGTAGGAGTACAATATGAGTGTAATACTCAATACCCTGAGGTCTTCGACATGTCATTGGGGAAATACTGGAGGATCTCGATCATCAGACAAAAAACTTCATCGATTTTGAATCCGAACTTGACTGGACTCTTGAGATGGAAAACTCATGAAGGTCAAGAGACAAATTACAGAAAGGTCGACTCAGGTTGCATAAAACTTCCCTTGGATAAAAGCATGACAAAATGATGAGACTCAGGTAGCTGAAATTGACATAAGTATGTGATACAGGAGGCACCACAAACTCTCC
>JASDQU010191218.1:7091-17625 GCA_032191745.1 Picea mariana
ATATTTTTGACTCAGTAGAGTGTGCTCTGGTTATGTATTAGACTTGAGAATTTTTTATTAATGGAAGTCAGCTTCTCTTCATTTCCTTATTTCTTCTTAATCTGAATGCTCATTAATCGAGGATCCTTATTAGATGTTATAGCTGCATTATAATGGATGTTTGATTATGATGCTACTGTAAATGTTTTTAGGGTTTTAAAGTTTAGCTTCAAGAGGATCTTGTGACTGATATTTTTCTTCACCTAGATGCTAGAAGGCGTAATGCTTATAACAGACTTGTTCATTCTTCTCACCAAATCTTCCCTCTACTCATGTTTATCCTTCAACAACTCACTAAAGCTAATCAAGACCTCATTTGCGTATGCATGCTAGCCCATATTTCTGAGTTAACACCTTATTATTGTGAGTCTTATCCATTTGACCTTTTAAAAAATCATTTATATTTAAAAATCTTTTGATGTTACCAAACTCACCTGATTAGAATCTCGGATGACTTTTGAAGTGATAACAGAAACATGCAAGCTAACCTAATGAGGATTTGAAAGGAAAAAAAAGTTGCACGTCACTAGTAGATAATAACATAGGTTAATAAATACAAGCATGGGATGGTTCATTGTATAAACCATTCCTTGAAAATATAAAATAATCACTAAAATCAAGCATCAATGGAAACTAGAAACTCCCAACTTCAAGGTATCACTTTTTCTAGATTTTTGAAGCGTCTTTTACCACATTTTACCTGCTACAGATCTGGATTGTAACTTAAAGTTCTTTTCTTTGACAATAGGACACTTGTTACCCTCTAAAATTTTCCAACCTCCGAGCTATGGGAAATTTGAGGCAATCATCGAATGAAGCATTAATGAAAAGCGTGAATAAATTAAAGTTTAAATGTATCACATTTGTTCCAGTGAGATACATTAAAGGGTTGGTTGCATTAAATTAATAGATAATCGAAGTGCGAAAATAGATTCTTGGATTTCTAACATAGCATAATTACTGAATTGAAAATCTATAGTAAAACCTTATTTTTCATGTTTCGATACTCATAGAAACCAAAAAAAACACCCACAATCTTATTTATTACAAATTGAGAAGCTCTTAGATTTCGGTAATCTACACCGATATAAAGTTTGTCCACGTTCTGTAAATTATGTTTTCTCTACATCATTAGATTTACAATGTATAATCCAAGCCAATTCTTACCTGTAAATTTGAAAGAGTTTTCAACTTGGTTCATTTGTGACTTTAAATTGTTGTTTCTAGAATGGTCGACAAGAATTAATAATAAACTTTATAAAAGGTTCAAATGATGAATTCTATAATGATATCTCTTTAGACAAAAAGAAGGATCCAAGTTCACTCCACAAATCAATTGGATATCCATGTTGAAAATGGTATTGTTGAGGCTTGTGTATTTGTCATTAAGTTATGGTAGTGTTGTTCCAAAAATTACAGAATTCAATTATCACCGCTTCAATATCCGTCTAACAGTCATATTATTGTTTTGGATTCAAAAGTGGAGTTTGTTGTTGAAAATGTGTTGTCATTGATGTCAAGTAGAGACTTCCTTTTGTATGCCTCATTGTGTTGATGAGCCTTTGTATGCAAACATGCAAGAAATCAAGGAATAATATCTCACAGAAAGGAATAGACGAAGTTGGAAGTACGTGATTTCCTGTGATCTATTTGATGCTTGTTTTTTACAAAAATGAGGAGGTAAAGAGACCTAGAGAAGAGTGATCTGAATTGGAAATACATCCCTATGGAATCTTTTTTGTTGTAGAGAAATCTACAAATGATCAAAGAAATGGTGAAGTCAATATATCCCACATTCTTTGGGAAAACCATGTTCAAAGAGTTTATATTCCAAAATCTCTTTTAATTAATTCTAATATGAATAGAAGAGATATGGAATTGTTCTCAAGACATTAGTTTTTGGCAGGAGAACAAAGCACCATGAGATCAAAATATTGGGGTCTGATACTTGGTGGGATAGCTCAGCCATGTCAATGCCATGATAGAAACCTCATCAGCTCCATGTGTCCATCCAAATGAATTCCACATAAGAGCAAGCCCACGTTAGTGATACCATGAGAAATGCCATGTGTCAGGACACATGTTGAGGCCATGGCATCCATTACAAAAGAAGACGTCCACATGGAATCCTCCTCATCTGCAACATTAGTGCAAGAAATCTTGAAAAATGACTAAGTATCAAGACTTTGTGTGAGAACGACAAAGAATTAGAAGTATATATACGAAGAAATTTCATAGACCCACGGTGAAATGTTGAAAAATGACTAAGTACCAAAAATTGGGTGGATAGAGAAGTGTTGAAAAATAACTAAGTGTGAGAATCGATTGGACGAATATGTAGAGAAGAAGTGAATAGAGGATGAGCCCGTGGTAAGAAGAAAAATCGACTAAGTATGGAGATTTGTCGGATATGTAGAAACCTTAAAAAATGACTAAGTATGGAGAATTGGTCAAATGGATGTGAGCACAGTGGAGAATTGGAGATATGTGAAAAGGTGTCGTAAACCCAAAGACCTGCAGTGAAACCTTGAATAATTGGCTAAGTAAATGAGTGTCATAGGGAAAGAAACTAGTTTCAAGCTCATCAAATATTCCTATGCAAAAGAAGGTCTAGGAAAGGTGTGTAGGATATGGACAATTATTAGCATGTTTCCTCTAATGATAAGGTTTTGAGATGAAGAAGAAATAGATGCAAAGGAGATAAATTGAAAATAATGCATAAGTAATAGGAAAATAATGGTGAATTGTAGTGGGCATTAGGATCAAAATCACAACCAACAATATGCAATGAAACAATACAAATCAAAACATGCATGTGGGAGCCTCGTAAGGGATGTGAGAATTGTTTTTAGAAGAAGTCATGTAGTGTCAATGCAAAGTCATGGTGAGGCTAAGAGCACTCACAATCCTATGGAAAACTTCAACATGGGTGAAACAATGGAAAGAAAGGTGCTAAATAGGGCACCTATGATTGGTAGGATCTACCATGCAAATTAAAAAATTTATAAACAACAAATAAGTCTTAGTGTCACAACTGGGTGGGGTTAATCCTAAGGTAAAATTGAAACAAGAAATTGATAATACAAAATGCATGGTGGAAAACCTAACCCAGATGTCAATACCAATTTTGTTACTTGTCACTACAAATCAAATTATAAAAAAATGATGTGAGAATGCCACCAAATAAACTTGAAATTTTTTTCATACCTATAAAAATACCAACACAATATCGAATGATAATTTTAGGCATTACTTCTGACAAAACCGACTCATAAAAATGAACAAGATGCATTATAAGATATAGGCAAGTGGCTAAAAATCTAATAAATAACTAAAAAAATATAATGTTACCATGGCATTTGGAATTTTTATCCAACTCCTATTTTTATCTCAAAAACACCCCAAACTTTACGCATGTAATCTAGAATATTGCACTATTGGTTTTTGACTTCATCAATTCCAAGTAACTCCTCTCTCGCCCATCATTTTCCTCCATTTTTTTTTTCCAATTTTCATTCTATGGGGACCCCTATGAGTGAGCTAAATGTGCACCCATGCCTTTCGTTTACATGTGTTACTTTTTGTAGATCGGATAGGTATTTCTATAAGGGTGTCTACTTGCAGAAATCGTCATTAAATATGTCCTATACTTTTCCTAGAATTCACTTTATTAATTTATTAATAAAGTGAATGTATTTTTATAAAGTAACTTTTAATTAATAAAGTGACTAAGTTAAAGTCACTTAATGATTTAATTGAAAGAGAGTAGTTGATCTTACAATCTAGTATTGACTGTTGAGATTAGGTAAATCACTCAAGAAAAAAGACAAAGAGGGTAAAGGAAAAGACACAATGATTTTTCATTTCACAAGTCAAGTGAGATGAAGAGGAAAAATGAGATCTGATTTTTCAGCTTGGTAATAAAAGAAAAACAATAGCATGATTCCCCAGGTAGGTTTCACACTTCTCAAGGTAGAACATAAACTGAGGTAGCATGTCTTTTGAGGAAACATAGATTTCAGGGTAGCAAGTCTTTTGAGGCAACATGGTATTTGAGGTAGAACATCTTTTGAGGCAGTATGGTTTTAGAGACAACACGTCTTTTGAGGTAGAACATATTTCAATGCAACATGTATTTCGAGGTGGCATATCTTTAAAGGAAACTACATTTATTGCAGTAGGTACAGATTTGTACAAATCTGTATGGACAACCTCGGTTATTAGAAGCACACAAATTGAAGCAACATTGTGGTTCAGGTTTCTTGATTTGGTTTGTGGCTTTATTTTCTTCGAGTCATTTTCCCTGTGAAGGGAGCTCTTGTAAGTTCTAATGTTATTTTATGAAGAACCGATTTGGAAGAGTAGAAAAATTATTGTGTATTGTGTGATTACTTTTCTCATTTTTGTGTGATTATTGTGTATCAAAGTTCTTTCTCTGAGAGAAAAACATATCTATTGTATTTAGTGCAAATCTCTCTAGTGGGTTAAAGGGAAGAGAAAATCTATTTAGCAGGTTAAAGGACAGAGCAGATCTATTTTATTTAGTTCAGATCATCCATGTTAGTAACTAGTGTGAAGTTTGAGGATAAACTAGATGGGGATTCAAATTGTTATCCTTGGAAAGAAAGAATGTCAATGATCTTGAAAGAACAAGATTTGTGGGAAGTCATGATCGACCCTCCTCCAACTCCAATGCATACCTCAGGGGGTACGCCAGTAGTGGTAGACCCAACAATGTAGGTAGCATGGGATAAGAAGGATATAAAGGTGAAAAGGGTGATCCTTGAGGCCATCAAGGATCATCTAATACCACATGTTGACCATATCTAAGAAGATACTGAATTCCCCTGTGTCACTCTTTCAAAGTGAAAATATGAGTCAAAAGATGATCTTCAAAACCAAACTTGGAGAATGTCGAATGTCCATCTCAGAAAATATAAATAACTACTTCATGAGCATCAAATATATCTGTGACCATATTGCAACTACAGGAGAAACAATACTTGATGTAGAATTAATGAATGTTGCTCATAATGGGTTTTCCAATGCTTGGGAACCATTCATCATGGGAATCTGTGCCAAATATAAACTCCCTAATGGAGAGACTTTGGGATGTCTTCACTCAGGAGGAGACTTGTAAAGATTCCATATATGGAAAGAATGGAGTGGGTGCAACAAATGAAAACTTGGCCTTGGTTACCAAAACCATGAAAGGCAAAGAAAAAGTTTCCAACAAGGGTAAAATTTAGGGAGAGGGACAACAATATGGGTAGAAGAGAGATATGAGAAATATCATATGTTATATCTTCCATAAGAATGGCCACTTCACTTCTTAGTGTCCAAAGATAAATAAAGGAAATGGAAAGTCACAAAAACAATTGCAATGACTCTAGAGACACAGTTGAGTAAACTTGCATCCAAGTTCGAGAATGATTATGCATTCGTGTCTTTCCTTTCTACCAGAACTACTCCTAGTGGTGCATGGTAATTGGAAAGTGGTGAATCCTGCAACATGATAGAGGCTAGAGATATTTTTAGTAGTCTTTTAGAGGATAACTCATATCTACACATTCATCTTGGCGATAATAGCATGTATGTAGTGCGAGGTTAGGGGACAATGCAGTTCCATCTTAAGTTAGGGAGTTACTTTAATGCGAAGGAGGTATTCTATGTACCTATCCTAAAGAAGAACCTATTTTGCATCTCAGTCATAGATGAGAAAGGTTATGATGTTAACTTCTAGAAGGGGAAGGTGTTCATTCACCCATAGGGAGCCAGTCTAGACACTGCTATGAGGATTGGAGTTCAGGATGGAAACCTTTATATACTTCAAGGCCAACCTACGTAGGCATTTTTACACACCAGTGAGATCTTGTGCAATATGTGGCATATAAGGAAGTGCCATTTCCATCACAAAGCTCTACCATTATTGAAGAATATTGTTACTAGGATTCAACAATTCAGTATGGACCAATAGGGGGTGTGAAAAGGTTTTTCAATTGGAAAGAATGCCAAGGCATAATTTCCTAATAGTGGGATTCAATCCAAGGGAATCTTGGATTTGATACATTCAAAAATTGGAGGGCCTATATCAGTATCTTTAGTGAAGGGCACATCCTACTATGTGACCTTCATTGATGACTTCTCGAGGAAGACCTGGATCTAATTCATGAAGACCAAATATGAGGTCTTCAGTCACTTCTGATATTTTATAGCTTGGGTGGAGAACATGATAGGAAGGAATATCAAAGTATTGAGGACATTTAACATGAGTGATTTTACCTTTACAAAATTCAATGATTTCTGCAGGGAGGCATATATCAATAGGGAGAATACAATGGCCCACAACCCACAACAGAATGGGGTTGCAGAGAGGAAACATAGGTCTATAATCAATGTGGTGAAGGCCATGATGCATGAATATAGTTTTCCTATATTTTTGTGGGTAGAGGTATGAAATACAACTGTGTATTTGTACAATAGGATCCCACACTAGATACTAGAGGGTAAAACATCAAAGGAAGCGTTCATAGGAAACATACTTAAGATAGGATATCTCAAGATTTTTGGTTTTCTAGCCTTCATCCACATTCCTATGGAGAATAGGAAAAAGTTTGATCCCTCAAGGGAGAGGGTCATTTTGGTGGGGTATAGTGAGGATTTGAAGGCCTATAGAGTGTTCTTGTCTAATTAGTGAAAGATAGTGGTGAGTTGATATGTCAAGTTCAAGGATAAACTGACATCTAGGAAATATCAAGACCTACCATGAGGTGCAAAGGGTCCACAAGAGGTGGGACCAAAGGATGAGCTAAGAGAAGAGACTTCTAGTGTAGGGTGCCAGGATATAGTAGAGCTGGAGGAGAAATCATCCCCTTCGACTTTAGTTAAGAGGCCCAGGTAGTTTTAGCATACCTTGAGGGATGATCGAGAGCATGTTGAGCCTCTCAGGTCCACGTTCAGAGAGAGAAGAACTCCATGGAAATTTCCACAGTATATGGCTTTGATGACCAACATCATAGAATCAAAGAAATCCATCTTTGAGGAAGCATCCAACCAACAGGTGTGGATAGATGCCATGGCGGAGGAGCACAAATCCATCATGAGGAATAATGTTAGGGAGATTATGTAAAGACCATAGGGGAAGTCAGTTGTGACTTCCAAGTGGCCTTACAAGGTAAATCATGTATCATATGGTAGTGTGGATATTTACAAGTCCATATTTATGGCTTGTGGGTTTTCTCAGGGATAGGGAGTACACTATGAGGATATGTTTTCTCCTATATCCAGATACTCCTCTATTTGAGTAGTTATCTCTATATATTATGATATGGGATGGATCATCCATCATATGGATGTGAATACCACCTTCTGCAATGGAATCATTGAGGAAGAGGTTTGCATTGAGCGACCAAAGCGGTTTCATGTCGATGACATGGAGAGAAATGTATGCAGGCTTAAGAAATCCATGTATGGAATCAAACAAACACCTAGGGCTTGGTACTCTAGGATCAACAGTTATCTGCAACACATGATATTCAACAAGAGTGAGGTATATCCCAACCTATACTTCTTGTTGGTTAGATATGATATCCTCATATTGGTGTTGTATGTGGATGATCTCATTCTAGCTCATTGATGTATCTAGTCAACACTCGACCAAATATATATTTTTCTCTTAACATGATCCAGGTGGATATCAGTGGCCACCCACCTTTTCCAACTGGCTCAATTTGTTTTTTGGCAATTTTGGTAATTTACTATTTTTAGCATTTTTTCGGGTCCTGAACTTCCGGAGCCATTTTGAGGCCCTAAACGACATTTTTTGGGAAAACGGGGAGAAACAAGGAATAAAGTTTGATGTTGCTCACACAAAAGTTGTATTCCTCAGATAGATGTTTCTAACGGTGTATCGATCACCCCAAACAGAGATCGTATGCAAAATTTATGCCCCTCGAAAGTTGGCGTACCAACTACCCCCATCGAGGCCCATAAACCTTCTGGCTTTTCATCTTCTGGGGTAAGGGTTTTGGATTTTCATTATGTTAAAAAGGCCCTTAGTGCCTCATTGTAAATATCATCTTCTTGTGAATGCGAGTATTCGTCACATATCTTCTCAGAGATAAGTTTCCACCATTCTAGCGAGTCTTTCACTCTGTATTTTTACAGTCTCTATACATTTATTTCATTAATACAAATCATGCATTACTGTATCTCTATGTTTATGGTTGCATCTCTGATACATTTATGTTATATTATTGTATATCTGTGATATCTCTGTGCATTTCTTTATTATATCTCCGCTCTCATTTCGAGTCGAAAATAATCTGGATCAATGGTATCAGAGCAGGTTGTTCTTGATCATTTTTTCAGTGCATGTCCTTGACGAGGTCCAAGTATATCAAGTTGGGTATCAAGCTTGTCTCTCTTGAAGAAAATCTCTATCGCACACCCAATAAACCCTCAATGGCGGAAGAAAATAAAAATGCAGACGATCCTATCAATTGGTTGCTTGATCAAGCTCTCACGCGACAGAGGGATGAAATGATGGAGAATTTTTACCACATCCTTCAACGCCTACCAATGGAAACATGCGCATCTTCATCAAATAGCCACTTTGGAAGCACCTCTCCTTTCAAGGTACAATTTAATTTTGATATTCCTGTATTTGAAGAATAGATAGATGCATAAGCCCTAGACAAATGGTTAAATATGCTAGAAGGTTATTTCTTTGCTCACAATTTTTCTGATAGAGAAAAGATCACCTTTGCACTCCTTAAATCTCTCCCCCATGTCAAACATTGGTGGGAAAATTAGAGGGAGAAAAGTTCCATAGAGGAGTCTGGAATATATGCGGTCGATCCCACTTAGAATTTTTTTGTGGATGTGGTAAAGGAACATTATTACCCTGTTGGCAACTATGATGACCAATACATGAGATAGAACACACTACGGCAAGAGAGGGGCCAAGTAGTTCCAGAGTTTACCAATAAATTCCATACCTTGCGCACCAAGTTGGGTATCAAAGACTCTGAACGACATTTAGTTTTGAAATACCGTGGGGCTGTACATAGATACATCCAAACTGAAATGGATTTTTTGGATATCTCATCACTTGGTGTTGCTTATCGATATGCTGTTAAAATCGAGCAGAAATTTAAGCACTAGAACAAATGGGAGTTCAGGTCTACAAATCCACAACAACCAAGGTATGAGAAAGACGACCCTAACAAACAGTCTTCCAAAAACCAGTCCAAGCCACAGAAAAAGAAGGGTCACAGAAAGACAAAGGACACTACAAAATGGTGTGATTTACACAAAATCCCCTCGCACAACTCCGATGAATGTCACTCAAAATAGTCATTGGTGCTCAAGATCAAAGACAAGGATTTGAACCCTGATTCATAACCTGATTCTGAAAATAATGGTAAAAGACAGGTCATCAATGCATACCCCACTGCTATTGTCGCGACTACAACAATTCAACTAGAAGAACCAACAGATCTTGAAGAGGGGGAGCACCTTTTTCATTCACAAATGTGGGTGAAGGGGACCCTGCTACATTTTATTGTTGATAGCGGAAGCCAGAAGAACCTCATCTCAACAGAGGCTGTCAAACAATTGGGATTTTCAACAACACCACACCCACAACCATACAACATTGGGTGGTTTAGACAAGGACAAGATCTTCGTGTCAGCTAGCAATGTCAATTGTCATATGGCATCCAACCATTTAGGGATGAGTTATTATGTGATGTTGCCCCACTGAATGTCTGTGATGTTCTATTGGGCCAATCATATATGTGTAAGTGCCATGCTATTTATGAGTCTCGACCCTGTAGTGTCATTGTTACTTTGGGGGGTCATCTCTACAGAATACTAGAGGTAATTATGACTATTGTCCCACCTAAAAAGTGTTGCAAGGTAGTATCTCGTACCAAAATTTTTATCTTTTTTCACAATCTATTCAAAAGGTGAATAGAAGGATGCTGCAACCACTACATCCTCGAACCAAGCACCTTTTATCCAACAGAAGCAGGTCGACAAGATTGCAGAAAAATAAAAAGATTCCTTCTGCACACAGTCATCTCATGTATCTAGACTGTTTAGAAAGGTCCAATCCTTACAGCCACAAGTTCATGACAACCTTCAACAAACCAAGCAACGCGATGTCTCTAGCAAGAAAAGCAGCTCACCAAGATTCAGATTCAACATTCGCTTTCCCCTCTCCCCTGGGAACTCAACGCAATGGAGACCATTGCTTCCTAAGGATGGAGGATTGATCCAGGTGGATATCGGTGTTCACCCACCTTTTCCAACTGGCTCAAAATAGTTTTCTGGAAATTTTGGTAATTTACTATTTTTAGCAGTTTTTTGGGTCCTGAACTTCCGAAGACTTTTTGAGGCCCTAAATGACATTTTTTGGGAAAATGGGGAGAAACATGGAACAAATTTGGATGTTGATCACAAAAAATTTGTATTCCTCGGATAGATCTTT